>CAEGAF010027004.1:0-26387 GCA_903067075.1 Micropoecilia bifurca | reverse complement strand
GACAGGAGACAAGATGTTTCCATCCTTGACATTATGATTCATAGAATCACATATCTAAGTCTAAACTATGTTACAGAGAGTAAACATGATAAGAACATGTTTAATCTGTGGCAATGCTCGTTAAAATGGCACATTTCTGATGTATTAAAATGAAATATGATCGGTACACTTAATAATATTAGTGATTAGGTTATGTATTCAGCAAGTACTTTTACTTTTAATACTTAAGTATTTTTAAAAGCCAGTACTTTTTTACTTTTACTTAAGTAAAATGTTAATGTGGTACTTTGATTTTTACTTGAGTATGTTTTTGACTGTGTATTTGTACTTTCACTTAAGTACATTTTTTGAGTACTTTCTCCACCACTGCATGAAACACACCCAATGTTCAAAACTCCTCCTGCATGGACAGGATGCATCACCATAGATGTTCATAATGTTCCTGCAGGGGAAATCGACTTTATGACACTACAGGCTGTCACCCAACAGTAGGTCAGCAGGAAGGACTGCCCAGGTTCTGATCCAGAACCAGGTGCTGGACAGACGACAACTGTGTCATGAACTGTGACCCCCTAAATATGATGCAGCCACTGAGATAAAACAAACAGGAGATTGTTTTAAGTCTAAAATTCCTAATATTTCCCAGTTCCTCTGGCAGACCCTTGGTACCAGTATGGTTTTTAAAAAAATATTAAGGAATTTATTGACTTAAGAAAAGCTTCTATGTCTTGCTGAATAGTTTTCTGTCTTATTTCAAGCATACTAAGATATTTGAACTTGAAACTAGACCAAAAATACTTAGTGAGATTTTGTGTTTTTGCACAATTGCTCACATCTCACCCACCTGTGCATTTTGGGTATCAAAACTAGAAGATAAAAAAGACAAGCTTTCCTGTGACATCAATCAAACTCACTTAATACAGTTTTTTACATATATCTTGTTTTGCTATTTCGCTGTAAACTGTTCAATGATAATGATAAAATCTTCCCTTCCAGCAACAGGTTTTTGTTGGAAGTAGTAAGAAATGCATCTGATCAAAGTTATTTGATTTTAATGCATCTTAAAGAGTTCTACAACTTTATTTACGAGTTTCTTTCAGAGTTCCTACCTATGCTCTCTGCTGCTGTAGCAAAACGCTGAGCTGTATTTGAGACTGCTGCATAGATTTTAAGAAGATTTGGCAAAAAGAATAAAACCAAGAAAGAAATGTGCTACGAGAACCAGACCAGAAGATCTTTAGGTCTGTAACATGTTTACCCAAAGTGAGCGTGTTCTTAAAAATTCGGTAAGATTGTTAAAAATAAGAGGGTTGTCATGGCTACACTGTTTGATGGAATTGTCCATCATGGCTCGCTATCGTTCTCATATTCAAACGTTGGCTCAAACAGTTACTTGAAACTCAAATGAAACTTGAAAACTTTAGAGTTGTGCTAGCTCATCGTCAAGCACAACGCCTAGCAACAACGAATGAACAGCTTGACTCTTGTGGCCCTTTATATGTCATCAACATCAATGTATAGCTGATTTAGCTGTTTCATTCCTTCAGTACATGTTTAAACAAACTGTATTACATAAAAGCAATTGAAATCCATTCTCCATCACCTTTTAATGAAAATCTTATATTTTTGGGGGGGACGTGGGGGGAGTTATCCCAAAAAAGCAAAAACGTTCCTGCTGTGCAAAAACTCTTAGCAAAAACTCAAAATATTACATTCTAATATATAAGTTTTTTTTATAACATCTTTCAAAATATAACTGCTGTCGTTTTATTCACTAGCTCCTTCAGTTTATTTCCCCCCCCCCCCCCCCTGTATATATTCTCGTCTCCACCCGGCCCCCTCCTTCTCTGCCTCCTCTTAGGAGCGGAGGAGGGAGAGATGAAGCGAGGAAGAGGAGCGAAGCCGCAGATGATGAATTCCCCTCTGGACTGCATCGTTTCCGGCTGAGCGCGTTCAGTGGGCCAGAGCCAGGTCCTGGAATCTAGCTAATGAGACGCTGCCCCCCCTGGGGGGTCGCGTGGCCTCCCATTGGCCGAGGAGCTGGCAGGAGTGCAGACGATAGGCTGATTGACTGCTGTCAGAGCGAGTTGGACGTCAGGCTCCGGGTTTTCATATCAAGTGTGTCACGCGGTAAAGAAGCTAAATGAGCAGAGAGAACTATGTTCTTTAACGTGTGTGAGATTTTTCACCCAAAGGGTCTGGAAACAAAACCAAAAGAGGTGAAAGGGATTTGTTTTAGCTTTGCTGTTTTTGTGCGTCGTTGATTCATTTTGTATGTTTAGGAGACGAACTGAATACGTAACGTTTGTAAGATTATTAATTTAATACGTCTCTTGATGGCTCTGAGTTAAGCCGTGGTCGACCTTTGGTCTTTGGGTTACCTCCTAAGGGAGAATGAGTCACAATACGCCCACAGATGCATGGTTTTCAGGATTTAATGTCTTTGACCTTAAACACATCACAGTGCCTCGGTAAGACAGGTTGACATTCATCACCTCTCTGTAAGAAGACACCAGCAGTATAGCTTTTATTTATTCGTTAAGACATTAAACTTCAAAAGAGAAAGCCACATGGTATTTATCTTACTACAGAAATAAAGCATTGCATCTGTTTCCACAAAACCATACATGGTAATCAGGGGAAAGAGGAGAGCTATTTTTGAAATTGGCGATAATTGGAAAAGTTGAACTTTTTTTTGTAGTGTCTTTCAGAAGAACAGGACCAACGAGGGGATGTTGGGGGGTGGAGGGGAGTAACACGAGTTCAAGACACTTGAAATGTACTTAAGCGGAGGATGTGAAAAAGTCCAACCCTTTGCTTTTTCACCCCGGCGTTGACATTTAGCTTCTCCGTCTCAGCGGCGTTCTTGGAGCTGTGAGTTGGGTTCAGCTGAGGGTCAGGACGGGAGGAGAGGGAACGACAGAACAGTTCAGGTCCTAAGTGGGCGTTCTCCGATCAGCCCGTGGTGGCAGATGCCCGACGGCTAAATGGCAACAGGAGGAGAAGGAGGAGGACGAAGATGAGGAGGAAGAGGGAGTAGAGAGCTGCTACCAAGAAGGAAAGGGGAAAATACAATCTGTGACTTACAGCTGACAATTCAGAAAGTATCGTAGAAACCACGAAGGATTACAAGAACGACTCACAGCTACACTGTTCTTTAATAGTGTGTTTTTTCATGGATGTCTTTCAACTTTTAAATAGTAATTGTGCATCTCTAAGAAGATATTACTCATTTCTGTAATCTTTGTGGACTCCTCTGAGGTCTGGGGGATGAATTTATCATCATTGATGAGAGAAAAATGAAGAGTGACAACTTGTTGCACGTCTGTTTCAGACACATCTTCATTATCGCAGACGGAGCGTTTGCACATAGCAGAGGGATCGAATTTTTTCAGAACGAGGCTCCATGAAGTTATAATCAATTGTTTTGTTAAAAGTTGTAGAAAGATGTCATATTGTAATCGGGTTTCTAGGAAATTGCCCCAAAAAAATCCTCAGATTTCTTTGACAGTTTTTCCCTCTTCCTCACATAGATAAAGCTCTGGGGTCCAACTGTGACAAACTAACTAAAATATCTACCCATGCCCCTAAGAGTTGAATCTGTTCCCATTCCAGTGTCAGCTCCTCTTCTTGTCTCTTTTCCCCTTTTATTTCCAGTTTGATCAATTTGCATCACTTCCCCCCGGCCTGTTTACTTCGGCCCGTTAATCGACCTGCGGACTCTCTCTGCGCTCATAAGTCGGGTCATGGAGTCAGTGTGGGCTTCTGCATTCATCTAATTAATCAAAGCGAGATTATATGATAACAGATGTGATACTGTGAGAACGCCCGGCAGCTGGGGGGTCAAAAGTTCACAGAGGATGAGCGCCCTCTAGCGGCCGGCTTGCAGGCCTGCACCGCGCGTTGGATGTATAAACGCTACGCATCATGACTCTTCACGTCCCGAGGCAACAATAATTTTAGTAATATTTGTATCCTTTTGAAATGTTTACACCGTGCGTTTCTTTTCCCGTCTCGTCCTTTCATACCGAACACACACATCCACCGAAGGGAGCGCTTCACCTCTGCTGCGTTACATTATATAAGACTGAGGGGAAAAAGCAGGATCTGCATGACAGACAAACAGGGGAATTACATGACTAAAACACACACACAACACAGAGAGAGAGAGAGAGAAAACACTCTCCTCCTATTTGACATCTCAACTGCAGCAACTGAGCTCCGTTTTAGTCGTTTTACCTCATTTGAACTCTCGATGGGAGGAAAATGTCACGTTTTGGAGGAAAAAAGCTCTGCGTTCACAAAGGCCTCGCTTGTTGGGAAACATCGGTAAACACCTGCACACATCCCGCCGTTCTCTCAGACCTCTGTAAATATTCAATATGCTGGCTTCGGTGACCCCTGCACGGCGCATATTTTCATATAAAAACCCTTTTCAGAGAGTCGTCTAGCGCCGTGTAACACCTTAAAAACGGCTTCCTCTCACCTTTCCTCTGGGACTGAATGCAGGGGGCATTTATTCCATTTTGGCTTTATCTCCGTTACCCTTATGAAAGTTTCATAAGTCAGTCGTC
Source organism: Micropoecilia bifurca (assembly GCA_903067075.1). NCBI lineage: Eukaryota > Metazoa > Chordata > Actinopteri > Cyprinodontiformes > Poeciliidae > Micropoecilia > Micropoecilia bifurca. Next base: position 21,813 of record CAEGAF010027004.1, on the reverse strand, counting down.
ACAGCTCTGAATGGAGGTGAGGAGCAGATAAAAGATTAATTGTCTATGCATAATGAAGTCATCCTGGGGAGGAAAAAAACGCAATGTTTTCCCACCTCTTGGCCTGTTGGTGTGTCGGTGACCTTCATGCTCTAAGAGAATAAATACGAGCTGAAATAACCTAAATAGCAGAAGCAGCCGGTGGGAAAATATTCCAAACTGCAAATCAATCCAAGGAGAAAACAAAAACACAGAGAAGAGAGAAGAGACTGGCCAGTGGTTTGAAGAGTGATCATGAAAGTTTAGCTGGCTTTTTGTGTTTGAGAGATTGGGGGACTGATTTGGAGCCGAAGGAGGAGCTGATGATGTCAGCCATAATCCAGGAAACGGCTGGTAGACCAGGTGCTACAAGCTCAGACAGTTTGGGTCCAAACCGTGGTTGTTTCTCGGCTAGAAACAACCAATCAGAGCTGGGGGGAGGGTCTTATCGCTGTCAATCATGCGGTCCCCCTTCCTCTCTGCTACACTACAGCAGTCTCTTGAAAGCTAATGCTAGTTATCATGGCCACCGTTGACGGCAGGTAAATGGTTTTTCTGTAACAGCTCTGTCAGAAGTGCTTTGAGTAGTGATTACAAGAGGTTGATTGACAGCACTAAGACCTTCCTTCTGGCTCTGATTGGTTGCTTTTACCAGGAGTGGTTCTTCTTCTTCAGATGTCAAAGTCTGAAGAAGGTAGAGAAGCTTAATTTTTTAAAATTTTTTTACAGATTATCTCTTTCATATTATAGCATAAAGCACTTTTAACACACATATAAAAAACAGATTTAAAAAAAAAAAAGTTACGTACTGCAGCAGCTTTGATATAAATGGTGTCTATTTTGTCTTGGAAAACTGACAGTAAGGTTTTGCACTTATTTCCCGTGAAGAAGTTGGAGATTATCTCTTGAGTTCACGGCGTTTGTTTACTGTTAGAAGAGTCAGAGTGTGTTAGGTTTGTGTTGTAGGTATTGCTGTTTTTAGTTTTTCTTTTCTTCAATAAATCAGTTTGCAATGATGATTTAGATAGGATGCTTCTTTTCTCACAAAAGTTTAAAAATCCAAAATCTCTCCATCCGTATAAACTGAAACGTTGATGCGCTGCTCTGCTGCTTCGCGTCTCTGCGTTGAGTCAGCTGATGGAAACAAAGGTTCAGTGAATTGACTCCGGACCGGGAAAATCAGCGTCTTGTTGTTTTTGCCACAGAAATGACAGACACAACAGAAACGCCACAGGGCTTCATTCTGACTCCAGACACACTCAGGGAGATTATCGGGCTGTGAACCCTGGGGCCAAATGACTCACAATGTTCTGGTTTTTAAAGCGCGTGACCAAACCGAGAAAAACAGACGAAAACAAATAACATCAAGAATCGCAAGAGAGTCACACAGACAAACTCTGAAAACACGCAAACTCTGAAAACGTCAGAGAAATGCAAAGAAGCCCAAATGAAGGGCCTGATGCTGGAAAGGATCAGTCTTTCTTTGTAAATTAGCTAAAACAGAACCAAGAAGGACCAGTCTTGAACCTAATGCTGAAGTCAACACCCCCAGAGTAAAACATGGCGGTGGCAGCATCACAATGGCTGGATGCTTGTCCCAATCCTACATGAACACCTGTCAGAAGCTGCAAAAGATCTGGGAGCGGGACAGTCCTAAAATATACAGCCAGAGTTACGGTTAAACGATTTGCTCTGAAGCAGATTCATGTTGTAGAGTGGCCTAGTCAAAGTCAAAACCTAAGTCTAATTCAGAATTTGATTCCAGACTTGAAAACCAAAACTCTCCATTCATCTGATGACTAAAAAAATAAATTGATGTCATTGTTGATATTTCTGTTACCAACCATAAAGAGTTGTCTCTGCACAATTTGTTTGATTTTCACAAAACTGAAAGTCATGGTTCTAGTAGCAACAAATTATTATTAATAATCAACTGTTTAGTCCAACAGCCTGAGCCTAAAGCCTGAAGACTGTTCTTCGGCCACACTGGAAGGCTCCTCTTGATATTTGATCAACACAACGTGAAACGACTGCCCTGCGAAGAGCAGCTAGTCAGTGACTTGTCTTGGATCGCCATGGATGCTGCCATGCTATAGCCTCTGGAAACCATGAGTCGGCCCTCGGAGTTAGCATTACTATGATTCACATCATGCCCAAAGTCATTAATGCGTACATGTGGCCAAGTCTGTCGAATTGGGTCGGCGTTTCTTTTCTCGTGTACGTGTTTGTGAGTCACAAGTCACGGTTTAGGCAGTTTTTTTTTTTCGCCTATGTTATTTTCATTATACACTCGCTCGCTGTGTTAATTCAAGTTGTCAGTGGAGATCAAGATTCAAAGGCATTGCAGTTTTATGCAAAAGAGGATATTATGTGGACTGCGCCATGCATGTGCAGCTGCAAAGCCCTAAAGCTTGTGAGCAAAGTAAATCTGCGAGTGCCGCGTCATAAAAAATGCATTCAGTGGCATATGGTGTGCCAAGCTGCGTTAGAGCCAATCCAGCTGCAGCCCGTACACTCACACTGTAAATCCATATCCATTACTGCCTCTTTTTTTTTTATCTGCAGAGTTCAACAGTTCAAACTCCGTCACATTGGAGAAACCCCTCGACATCTGCTCCTGTTGCCATCGCAACTGCCGCCTCTGCTGCTGCTGATGATGCTGCGGCCGTGGCGGCTGTCTGACAGATCAGAGGAGAAGGAGAAAAAAGGGGGGTGGGGGGTGAATAGGAGTAAGGGGAGCATTTCTCCTGCAGGTGCAATCTGATGCTCTGTGAAGCTAACTAAAGTGCAGAGAAGCCCACTTTTCCAGAGCGCTGCCGGTCGTGTTCTTCCATCCTCTCACACACCTGGACTATTACAGGTGTTTTTCCAACACATCGGAACACATCTTATCCTTGGCGCTCCTGAGGGAGAGAAGTGTCTGTGGCCGTCATCTGTGTCACAGAACCACAGCGACACGTTCAGACCGCTCACAATAGCAAACGCCTTAGAAGCTCAGATTTTTTTTGGTTTGTTTGTTCTTATTTGAACAAAATGTTCAACTTTTCTATTCAAGAGACCTCATAGCTGTCAGCAGGATAATGTTTGATTTTGTTCAAGAAAATATTAGGCAAGTCCGGGTTTACATTTTTGAATTATTGCATCAAGACAGTCGGTGTAGATGACACCAAATGGTTTTTACTTTTCATACCAGTGCACACATATCATGCATACCAACCGTTCCAAGCAACACACCGTTTACTGCAGGGACACCAAACTCTATTTCATTTGGGCCAAATCAATTTTATGAATGCTCTTAAAGGGGCGGTTGTGCCAGAATGTATCAATAAAACCCGTTCAAAAACTCTTAAAATATCAATACATTTTTAAAATTAAATAATATTGTTGAACATTGTTTCTTTTCATGATAATTCTCAAGAAATTCTTGGCAGTAAACAGATAAAAAACTACTGTGATTTAATTGATAACATAATATTTAAGCACAATTAATGTTTAGTCAAGAATCTAGAGGGCCAAATAAAAAGCCATGGTGGACCGGATTTGGCCCACGGGCCTTGAGTTTGATGCATGTGGTCTACTATGTCTTCCTGTTTGGATTAATAGAAGCTAGTTGGGAAAACGATGCTAATGGCGTTAGCATTGCTAAAAATGGTGGTCAACTTTCTATTTGTCTGGGGAAAATAAAAATATTTGATGAGTGCAACTTTTTTTTGTCATTATGTGAATGCGGACCGCACAGAAACGAGGTAGGAATAGAGAGAGAGAGAGCGAGCGTAGCAGAACGTAAACCAGTTACAGCTATTAGCTTGCTAACATTTCAGCATTAGCATTTTTACACACGATAGCTCACAAAATCAGTATTTATGAAAGTTGAGGTATAGTTTACACGTTATAGTGATTGTATCGGTACTGTAATGTAGGAAGCTTGTACTCTAGACCAGTAAAAATAAACAATAAGGAACCAGTCTGAGTTGGCCTCGCTTGCTAAAGCTAGCGTCCGCAGATAGTTGGTATGGTATAGTAATGATTAATGATTATCATCAAGTCACAAGCAATTATTTACACAAATTTAAAAAAACAAGCTTATTTTCAATTAATTTAAAAGCTTGTCATTTTAAAAGTTGTTGTCCACTCTTTTATTTTATTATATAAAAAATTACAATAATGAGTACAATTACCAGTAGACTTTCTTAAATTGGTTAAAATCGGGGTTAAAAAGTAAGATTATGTTAATTATATGTTTTTTAAATCAAAAATAACAATGTTGCTGTCCATAATTCCAGAAGACACTCACTTAATGTTGGAGAAGCAAAAAACACGTTCATGTCTGTTGTGTACAAGAAGATAAAAACTCCACGTTCAAATATTTTTTATTTTTGTAACAATCCATGAGAAACTTTAAACAGTTCATTTTTAAATTCACTAATTTATATCTGTCTGAGAGACCACTGAGAAAATGCACATGTTGGATTTAGAAAGGTTGCTAAAGCTCAGACCCATTTATTTATTAATCATTTAAAAAGAGAAAAAAATGAATAAGAAATAAGGCCCAGTTGTAGCATATAAAGTGTTTCATGCAGCCCCTTTGTAGCATATCTGTGCACACAGAATGAAGAAGTAGTCAAACAGTGGGCCTTTAGCATGAACTGGTAAGTGATTCCATCAATTTTAAATGTTTGGATGACCTGACTTTATTTCAGAAACTTTAGAAAATAGCATCTTCAAAAAAATGTGTGAATGTGCTGAGCAATCAATGTGATCTTATTGCTTTCTATAAATATTTCAAAACAATTTAAAATTCTTTAAATAAATACCTGTTGTTTTTTTCCCCTCAATGTGCTTATAAAAATAACAATGATCAACTTTATTTTGGTCCATGCTGCACACAAACTGATTAAAACCCTCTAAAATATTTGCATTTCTCCACAGGAGGGGAGATAAATAGAACAGTTTCACAAATTGACACCTAAATTGGCCTATTTACAGTTTAGCATGTTCACAAAATGAGCTCAGATTTGAAATTAATTCCCTCAAAATGTGTTTTCAAATTACCAACAGGGTTAAAGTGGGACTTGTTAGCAAAAAATATTTCTCCCATCATGAAGTTAATTTAATTTCATGTTAAACCGCACACTCCAGAGTTGGAAATAATAACAATAATAACTGTGATAATTAAAAAAGAAAAAAGACACCAATTAGCACGCTCATTTGTGCTTCTGACTGGGTGATGAATAATTCATGAAATTAGAGAATGGAGGGATCAGCTTTCCCACTGAGGGGGGGATCGGTATAAAGACAGGAGACAGTGCTGCCTTTTCTTAGAAAACATGCTCAGACTGCTGCTGCTGCTGCCTGGATACAGCTGGACAAGACAGGTAATTCTCATAAGTTATCTTCTTAAAATTACAGAGGTTTTTTTTTCATCATTTTAATACAGTACATGTATTCTTGTTTTAGACATCTATTTTTACCAAATTTTTTGCCAAATATTTTTACTTACATTTATAGTTACAAAGACTACATATCAATGCATTTCATTTCAAACGCACAAAGTAGAAAAAGGGGGGGGAAGGAATACGTTGGACTGATTTAATTCATTTACAGATTTTAGTCATCATTTAATGCTACTTGTTTATTTAAATCGACATTTCTGTCCGCGTAATAGTATGATTTTTGTTGTTGTTCTTGATTTGTATCTCTAGTAATCCGCCCATTCATTCAGCGCTGTTATCACGCAGGAAATCATGTCATCCCTGAAACCAGCGGAGCCCGGGACCCGGAGGCCGGAGCGAGGCCCGGTCCCTCCGTGCGGTGCTTTCACAGTTCAGAGGCATCTCGACCTAAATGCGATGTGACAGGAGAACCTTTACTGAAACAAACGGGAATATAGTATCAGGGAAGGCTGACCGAGCTGTGAACCGGAGCCTTAACACAGAGCAAATTAACATCAGCAGAAATAGCTCTCTCTCTCACTCTCTCTCTCTATCTCTCTCTCTCTCTCTCTCTCTGTGTGTGTTTGGTTTTTTTTTTTTTTTTAGATGGCTTGTATGAGTCGTACAGCAAACCCATCAAAGCTCATCCTATTATCTGAGCGTGCAATTGTTTAATTAAACAGGCTGATGTGAGAGACCTTATCCTGGCCCCGGCTCCGTCCGTGAACTCTGACCGACGAACTGGACGGTTTCCCGAGGTGCTGCTGCTGCTGCTGCTGCTGTTCGATGTCCTGCAGGCGAATGTTTCTGGGTCTGAGCTTTCAGTCCTGCTTTCGTCCATCAGAAATCTGCTCCGTAATGTGGAGCTCAGGATTTGTGAATGCAGTTTGATTAGGAGGCCACTAAGGGGCTTCTTCTTTCTTTACTTCCCCTGAGTCTGAGCATGTTCAGGTTTATGCAAGGTCAACATCATGGACGAAGAGCTGTCAGGACAGAACTTCTGTTTCTGACTGACTGACAGCGGTGGGCTGAGAAGGAGCTGAAGCTGCATGAGACCACTTTAATGGGTTATGAGTCACATTAGTCAGCATGAGAACCAGCAGGGGAAGAAGCAAGTCGAGAGGAGTGCAAATCAAGCCGCCTTGCACATGAGTGCAAAATAAGTGCAAACTGCACAAAAACATCCTCTTCCTAGCTCATTTTAACTTCTTGGTCTGCTTTTGTCACTTTCTAATTATTATTTTTTTTGTTCTCTTGCAGAGTTCAGGGTTTAATCTTGTTGTCGTTGATTCTCCTCATTAGATCTTCTGAAGGGAAGCGGAGAGCTGCTGACACAAAGAAGACCAGAGACCAATATGGCGACGCTGTGGGAGGGAAAAAAAACATCTCCAAATGAACAAAACAAGATAATTAAATTCTGTTTTATGTTGCACATTTTTTTGTTTTTGCTTTTTTCAGTTTCAGTTCTTCTTCCTCTTTAAACAGTCAGTTCAAGGTCATGAAATACATATTTTTCTCAATAAAAGAGAAGTTGACGTTTTAAAAACAATCAATCAATCAATAAAGGATTTATTTAGCACCAACAGGAATGCAAATGCTTTACAGATACAGGGAAAAAAAGCTATTGCTGTCCTGCTGTAAGTCACTTAAATTCCTCTTGTGAAATGAAAGAAATTTAATTAATTAATTTAATTAAACATACAGATGCACAAAAGTAACAGATTTGGTCTTGAAAATCAATAAAAATACTATCCCAAAAAGTATATCCATAAAAATTACTAGTATAATAAAATTATATTGTATGCTTCAAAAATAGTTCATGAGTTTGAGCATTTTAAAATAAATACAAAATAAGGATTCAGATCAAATATTTTTAAAAGGACAAGGGTTGATGAAAGATGTCAGATACTACACAGAAGAAGAAGAAGAAGCTGGTTGGAGCTTATGAGACGTTTGCTGGAGCTAAATAAATAAAGTTTAATTCTGGATGAAAACCCACTACAGGATGCAAAGGACTTGAAACAGGAACAAAGTTCATCCATAAATGGCCTAGTTAAAGTCCATAACTAAATCCAAATGAGATTCTGCAGCCAAACATAAGATTTGCTGCTTACAGACTTTTCCATGTAATTTTAGTGAGCTGGAGTTGTTTTATACAAAAATGAAAAAAGAAAGTGAAAAATGTCCAGATGTGCAAAGCTATTAGAGACAAACCACATTGGAAGTAAATATTTACTTATGGAATCTAAATAATAATAAAAAAGGTTATGCTAAAAAGCTTTGTTGGTCTGGCACACAACATATATTCTTGTAACTTCACAAATTGTAAAAATGTTCTATAGGTATGAATATTTTTTGATAATCACGCCACATAAACACAGGTAGATCAATTCTGGCAATTCTAAAGTGAGAACAGCAGACATTTACACAGCTTTAACATGTTTTTTTTATTATTATTAATATTATTTTGGCAATTAGAGTAGAGTCCAGTTTCTATTAGTGAGTCATCCTGATGAAGGCAACCAGAACAGACACTCTACATGAACCTTAAACTGTTTTATAACCTGCTAATTGTAACTCAGTGGCCCATTGAAGGACAGCGGCACAGTGAAGCTTTCAGACTAACTTTGACACTAAATACATGGAACAACTTTGATCACTGACGACACATGAAATGATTCCTTAGGCCGTTCATATACCCGCTGTAGAGGAACGCCTGGTGCACTTCAGGTAAGCCTGAAAGGAGTCAGTCACTCGTTTAAAGTGAGCTGCACTTTGGCATTTCGCTGGGTTTTATCAGCCACATGTCACACTTTACACATCCAAAGGTTAACTCACCTGCTCCACCCGCGTCAAGCCGTCGGACGTCCATCCAGTCGCATCAAGAAGGAGACCGTCAACGCTTTCCCAGCCGCCGTCCAGGACACAAGCAGCACAGACACTGTCTGCTAAAGCAAGGCTTTCATTTCTGAAACAGAACAGAATAGAAACAGCTTGTTTTGTCTCACACAGGGACAATTTAGGTGTAACATCAGCATCATGCTTACATGATTACATGACAAAAAGTTTTTAAAGTGTTAAAAAAAATACAAAATAACAACTGACAATAATATACTGTACAGGACTAGAGCAGAACATACTGTACAATTGGGACATTCCAAGGTGACTCAGTCAGATTACTTTTCCAAAAATGTGCATAATGTTTACTGAATATTAAAAAAAGGACAGACTTTCTACAGATGTCTCAAATAGATATTTGAGTGTTCTTTAACTGAGCAATTTGTTCAGTGGTAATTAAAAGTATTTCCTGTTACAGCTGCTGTTGTTTTTTATCCCAACAACTGTCAGAGAAGTTTGCCTTTTTAAAAAATTCTCTAAATAATTTGAAACACAGTCAAACGCAGCTGATAAAACCAAGCTACAGTAAGAGTAGACACAAGTACTAATCTGATAACTTATACAATAAAGAGTTTACCATAAAAAAATAGAAAAGCGCACCTGAAATACAAGAGATGGGGGTAAAAGGTAGATGTGACAGATAGCGAGTCGCCTTGCACCCCCTTGCTTCCCGTCTTTGTTGCTTCACAGCCCATTAGGTCAGAGCAGATCAGGAAGAGCAGCTTTTAGGCTGGAGGTGTAACGTCGGACAGGGTGCAGCTGGGGAAAGAGCCGGTGGAGGTTTTTAAAAGCCGGGCTGGATGTGTGGCTGAGGTGAGATGTCATCTTCCTCAGCTGCCGGGGAGCAGCTTCATAGTGAGACGAACATGAGCTGCTAAAGAGCGAAGGAGCTGCAGGGCAGCAGTCGGTGAGCAGGGAAGACGTGGAGGATATTGTAGAGCCAACATATTAAAAAGGGGGAGAGTTTTTTTTTTTTATACAACAAAGCTCGTTATAAAGAAAATCGGCCTCAGAACAAAAGCCTAGGTGGGCTTTAGAGCTTCATTTTCTTCAAAGTCTGTTTTGCCTCAAAAACTGTACTTTCCTTTAGGACATGTACTGAATGTATATACAATAAATTTTCCTCTGCCATCTTTCTGTGACCTTGTCGTGTGTTGTGTCAAACCTGATTTGCTGTGCATGTATTGATCTTGGCCTCCCTGGAGGAGTTCCCTACAGTCGCCGTACGGGTCATACAGGGCCGCACCTCTGAGTCTCTCTGGCGGGGGCCGGCAGCTTTCAAATCTCTGACCCTCCCGGTGTTTGAAGCAGGAGACGGGGGGGGGGGGGGGAGACAAAAAAATGTTTGACTTCTTTTTTCTTTCTGTGTGCTTTTCAGAAAACGGGACTCCTTCCAGTTCTGCTCCCCCGTCCGCGGCGTCATCCAATGTGTGAAGACACCTGAGAATCAGAGGAGCCAGACTCTGGCCGGGGTGTGATTCATCCCCCGGTTCCTCATGCCTGGACCTCCTTTTACACTTGGATCACAATCGCTAAATCGACCCCAGGTCAAGCATGTGGAGAGACCCTCGCCTTCCTCTAACAGGAATCAATGAGCAGGCTCCTGGCCTGGCTTTTCGGGTTACAAGCACCACCTAAAGGGCATCTGAAAACACGCACAGGCCCCTCGCCTCACTGCACTCACTCCTCTCACTGCACACATTTTCAGATTGCATTAAATTAGCTCGTATAGCACCTATGTAAGGATACCTGCTCAGTCACACAAGCTGCCAGCGACGCACAGCATCTGAACCATAAGCGCTGATGCTGCATGAAGCAGCTGATGGCGATACGCCGATTATACCGAGGGAAACACGCGGAGCTGCGTGTGTGGGTTAAAAAAACACATTTGGCCCTGTCACGGATACATAGACTCATGAACAGGAGCTGTGAGCGCGCCGCGCAGTAAGCACAGTGGGCTCCAGCACACCAGATGTGGCTGGAAAAACGCAGAAAGAGCCCGAATGTGCCAGACGACATCACAATCTGGTGCGCGGCGCCACGCCGACTCAGGGACCTCCGGTGAAGAGAAGACGGACAGGAAGTGTGGCACACCTCCATGTGGGCACTGCAGGGGGATGCCAGGAACAGTGAGGATCACACACACACAAATATGTGCACACATACGCACATGTACACTAATTTCTTTTAGTGTTTCGAGAAACACAGGTCATTCTTTTTTACTTTCTGAAAGCCACTTTTGTGTAGAACCCCTTAAAGAGGCAGCATTGTGTGTTTTCCAGCTGCATAGTGCCATTTTATAACACAGTCACGTAACTATGTTACCTTCAGTTTATAAAAATGTTGTATATATTTAAAATGATTTAACAGAAATTTGAATTTATAATTTAATGCCTCAAAATTGGTTGCCTGCCCCTTTAAAAAAAACTCCTGCTTTTTCTGAAATTCTGAAGTCATCACAACGTCACTCTTTTATTAACCCTTTAACAATGTTTTTACCAGCGTGTATAACGAGCTCCGCTGATGCACAGCTCCATCAGGTGTTTGCTAATTGCTGCTGGCTAGTCTGAAGGATCTGAGTTGGAAAGTTGCAGGGATCAGTTGCATTCATCCCCCCAAATCAATACAAAACAGAATCACAGATGCAAGCCAGTTGGGGAACGTCTTCACTAACTTGCCCATCTAGAGTCTGAAACGTTTTTCCGTTCTTTTTAGTAAAATAGCTCAATCTCAGTTTGACTGGATGGAATGTTTCTGTTATGATCAGTTTTCAGTTAAGTTAGACTTGGATTCTTCAGCTCCTACAAAGTCACCTACTAACATTATCATTCTTTTGTAGCGGTTCGGTTGCACGTTTATGGTTGCTGTGGAAAGTGTATTTCTGTCCAGGTCCTTGGCAGCAGATTTTCATAAAGTACCTGCTTTAAGCAGTCATGACTTCTTAAAGTTTTCCTCCTCTTTGGTCTTCAAGACGCCTATTATTCACTAAAGTTCTCTAATAAACCTCTGAGGTCTTCACAGAAAAGCTGAGACTAAAAACACAAAGACTGTAATGAAGCGACTTCTGAATGTGATTAACTGTTTGAGGGTATTAGAGTAAAGGGGAGTAAAGGAAATTATGACCTCTGAAATTCCTGGGTAATTTCCCTGTTGCTGCACAGAACACATTATTTGTCTGAAATCCCAACGTGACAAATTGAACTTTGAGACGGCTATGTGACAAAATATGAAAAACTTAGTCACTGCTTCAACTGATAAAATGGTTAAGTCAGTATGTTTCAGCTGAGGTTGTGTATAATTGATTGCAAATGGAATAGACAAAAAAAGGATTTTATTTTTCCATTTTAAAAAGAAAGATAAATCCATCTTTAATCCGCTGCATCATAATTAAGTTATTGATTCATTTTTGTGCTTTGTGAATATTCAGCGAACAGACACGGACTTCCCACCGACAGTAATTGCAGAAACAATCTTTAATTACGCAAATAAATGCTTTTTGTTGCCGCCACGTCCAGTTAAAGCATTTAATCACACAGGCAGCCTGGAATTAACCTTTCAGCTGCATCAAACAGGCTCAAAATGAGCTCCCTTCACCGCCGCCAAGCAAAACCAGACGGCATCGATAATTTGCATGTGCTTTTTTTTCAGTCTAAATGGAAGAACTCTGTTTGAACTTTGAGCCCCTGTAGCTTTGCAGCCTTAAACTGAACTCTACCACTGCTGATTTTTACAGTACTTTTGCTCAAAGGGGAATTCCTCCCTAACCTCTACAACTTATGAACCCTTTACATAATCAACCTGATAATGTCAAAAATGCTCGCTGTCAAGCTAAAAGCAAAGCTACTTTTCCCTTCTTCCATGCAGAAAAGAGACAACTTTTTATCCCAGTGCATGTTTTTACCTGACAGACTCAAACAATTGATTTTCCAAGCACACAGAACAATGCTTAAGTCACAGAATGAACAAATTCTCACAGAGGTCATGTTAGATCAGCGTGAGGCTGTGTTGGCAGCATGTCCTCACACTCCTGCATTTTCATGTCATTTTATTCTTCTTTGCACTCTTGTGGCAGTCATTGACAACAGCCATTGATTTATGCTCTTAGAGATCATGCTGTCTTTTTTATTTTGAATTAAAGACACAAAACCACGATAAAATGTGTTTGGTAGCACTCATTTCACTCTACTATCATTTTATGCTTTTGCGGTTTTAATGGCGCGTAACTTGAGTTCAGGGATGCAAAAAAGAGCTGCAACAGTTATTTTGGTTTAAGTCGTAATGTTCCATATTTTACATAAATGTATGCTTAATATAAAGTGTAGCTCACGTAACATGAAATTAAGGCAGTTTTCCAAACTTTGTTTGGTGAAACCGGGTCTTTCTGTAATAGCCATTCCAGAGGTGTGACATAATCCACAGGTACGTCGGCGCACATGCGCAGAACGCACGGCTTGCGGGGGCGGATAACACGAAAACAATGGCGGTCCAGGTTGTTCTGCTTAACGTGTTTATTCTTACTGCAACTTCCAGTGAGAAACACCGATGTTACAAGAGCACCTGGTTCGAGGGAAAGGGGGGACTGTTTTCTAAATTAGGTGGAAGTTAATGCGCGTTTCGACAACCTGACAAAATCACAGCGCCATCTAGTGGCATGTCATGACAACTACAGAGGATTCTAGGTGTCTTGGCGGTGTCGTCTCAAAGTGGAACTGTTCCCCAATCAACACCAGAAAATACCGACTGTTATCAAAACGCAGCTTAGACATTAAGGTTTTGTTTTGGACTAAACCTAAACAAAATAAAACCTGGCTATGAATGCAGGAAGACATTAAATCATGTCTAAATTAGGTTTACTGATAGCTTTAAATTTAAAATCAGGTTGAAAATTTAATATGTACTCATCATTTTAAGATCTTTGACTGTGTTAGAGCACCATTTTTTTGTTTTTTTTCTTTAGGCTTCTGCTCTGGTTTAGCTTGTTGTTGCATGAATGCTGAACCTCTCAGTCCGTCGCAGCATCATCTTCTTCTCTACATCCAGCGTGACTGTAGCTTCTTTCTGCTCATCTTCTTTCTTCTACCTTAAAGTTTCACTAGCCGTCTCCCTGCCTCACACTCCATTTTCTCCATAAACAGTGTCCTCCTTTCCATGAAGTCCTTCAATAAAATATCCTTTAACCTGCTGCTGGTTCACCATCTCCAAAACCTCACTTAACAGCTTAGTGAAACATGCTGCATATCCAACATCAATAATGCACCAGTCAACATGTTGTACTGTACACAGAGCATGTGGCTACATCCCTTTAGCGTTGTCAGTCCAAATGGATTTTGGTGTCTCTGCATGTGGCTGCCACAATGGATAACCCAGGACAGACTTTTTGGGGGTGAGTTGTAATTGCGCAGCTGCAACTGTGGTTTTTAAATCTTAGTCAAATGTAATTTTGAGACATAAAACTGTAACTTTTAATCATCAACTAGTGAATAAATCCATGAAGCGATACATATTTTTTAAATCCTGCGGAAAAAAACAAACTCCACACACTATTTGCGGCTATGCATATAGACTTGAATGTGTAAGTTTGTGTTTCGTTGCTGTCTGCCGAGTCATGTTTGCTCTCTGAACACTTTATGAAGCTGAATTGTGGTATCAATGCCCCAGTGGCATTTGCTTTAATGGTCCTATCTTAATCATCACCAGAGTTCATCATCGGGATGAGAGTCAGAGGAACAAAAGGGTCTTGGTGAGCACTGCCCTGCTGATGAACTGGGATGAGGCGATGCTCCGTGACCTGGATATTATTTAAGAAAGGGTGACGATGTCGCCACCAACACACCACTGTGTTAGTTGTGTTGTGTGACTGTGTGTTTATGTGTGGCCTTGTATGGGATACATTGTAGGGGCCATTTTTTTCCTAACGCTTATGATGTTGTGGGGACGTGCTGCTCCTTGTAGGGCATGAAGCCTGCCGGCAGGGAACCGTTGCACATTGACCAGATTTTTGCCGCCTCTATCAAGTTTTCATCCAGGATTTTTCTGTATTTAACTTCATCCATCTTCACATCAACTCTGTCAGGCCTCCCTGTCCCTGAGGGTGTAGAGTCAGTTCTTCTGCTCCAAAATGTGTGTTGCATGCAGGCCAAAAGCTCAAATTTGTTCTCACTGGAGAACACTTTCTTCCACATGGTTTCTGTGTCTCAAATGTATATATCTGCAAACTTGACTCCTTGCAGGGTTTTTTTGTTTTAGTGTCTGTCAACTCTATTTTTGGTTTGGACATTTCTTCATAAAAGGCCAGATTTGCACATGTTTACATAGGCATCCTAAGAAAAAAAGAAATTCTCCTACCTGAGCTGCTGATCTCCGCAGCTCCTCCAGAGTTGCTTAATCAACTCTTGTCTGCTTCTCTCATAAATTGTCTCAATCTCAGTTATTGGTAGGTTTGCAGTTGAGTCATATTCTTCCCATTTTCACATGATGTATTGATCAAAACTCTGTGACATGTCCCAACCTTTTTACAACAGATTTGTGCTATAAAAATGTTTTTCTTTTTCTTTGTGCCTCAAGTTGAGATGACATTTGTTGTGAACTGGCATTAAACTGAACTTAATCAATTTTCTTTCCCACTGACCTGTCTGCTGTATTTCTCCTTCTTCATGATGTTCACTTATTCTTTACTCTGAGACTTTAACAGAACAGCAGACTGTGTTTACTAATTAGGCGACTTCTAAAGGCAGCATCAGAGTAAAGTAGCAGAATTGATATGCACAGCATGCTGTACTTTCCAGATGCTTTTCTCTTTTTTTAACCAAGAATCTTTATCATTTTGATGATGTGCTGTCTACTGATTCCGGCTTCAGTACATGTCATTTTGACCTTGGTACTGCAGGCTGTTGAGCTGCAGATCTTGGCAACTTTACACACAACTGGAGTGTGAGCAGCATGTATAAAAACTGTTTTCACAGCAGATCCCAGGGAATTTCTGGGAAGGGAAAAAGAAACAGAAGAGTTGAAGGACGATTCTGGTTTTCTTGTATATTAAACACATAAAGGTTTATAGAGAACTAACGTAATTTGTCAGGCTTCAGACTCAAGTAGAACATGAGTTGCTTTAAAAGTTTAAAGCAGAGCTAGCTGCAGTCAGTGTGAGGTCAGAAGGTGCAAACCAGGAGACGAAACAGTTTCGACATCTAAGCCAGTGCTTTTCCTCTTCCTCTGCACACACAAATGACATACTTATCTTCCTTTCTTCTCCTTTCCTCACCATCTTCTCTTTTTCTCACTATCACAGTCCTTTTATCTCCCTCTCCTTCCCTCTGGTCATTTCTGCTGAGCTGTGAGGACTGAGAACAAGGTGTCCCATGGATGTGGAAAAATGTGAAGATCATTGGAAGGTGTGACAACAGAATGTCTTTTTAAATCCCAGGGGCATGAAAGAGCAAACCCCCCCCCCTCCCCACCGCTCCCCCCAACCCAAAATTGGAAAGAGGTCAAAGCAGCAACTTCAGGAAGTCCCTGAATAATCTACAAGTTCCAGAGCCAGAGTTTGTTTCTGTAAGCGTTTTAATCTCTCTCTAGTTTGACCCTAGCAGGTCACAGGAAGAACAAGACATACTGTATCTCCGTGATGTGGACGGGATGGATTCGGCCTTTAACTGTTACTAATTATTTATCTTCCTGTCATTTGATCTGATATCCGAGTGTCAGGTTTCTGCCCTTTTTTCCTCTCCTCTCCTGACCCCGCGCTCCCTCGCTCGCAGCTCCCATCCTCTCCCTGAACGGGCTCTGCTGCAGCACAACGCCTGTGCACGGCGATGCTGAGGGAGGTCGTCGTTCGGTCACTGCGTAAAGCCGAGTCGCATTGTGACTTGGAGCTGCAGAATGTGCCATGGTGCATTAGTGCGCTGCCGCCTGGCCAAGCATGAGGCAGCAAGAGAGAGATGGGGAGAAAGAGGAGGAAGAGAAGGAGGAGGAAAGCGGAGAGAGGAGGAGCAAAAGTGAAGAGGAGTGGGAGGCAGGAAGTAGGCAGGGGATGAAGAGGAAAGGGGTGGGAGGGAGGAAAGTGAGGACATGAGCGCACTTACAGAAGCAGCAGCTCCGAGGCTCCGGGGGCCACAGGTCCTTGTAAGGTGGATCATCAAATATGAAAGAATATGAAGGTGTGTGTTTACACTGGAACGTACAGTAGCACTCGTCTTCACTTCCCTCTGCTCTCTCTCCTGCTCCTCCATTTCCAAAATCTTTTCAATCTTGACAAATGTCACATTTTCAAAGCAAGAAGAAATTATACATACAAAAACTTGAGTATGTGGGTCCCGTAATGACTTTGCTCAGATGTGAAAGTAGCTCTGAGCTTGCAATGTTTTTGTTGTTGTTGTTTTTCTTAATGGAAACCCTTAGATTATCTTAATACAAAATTATGCAATGAGTGGGAAAATAACCCTGTGTAAGGATGTTTTCACACCTGATTGTTTGGAGATCAAAATTGCAACAGTTGTTACATTTACAAAGTGGTTTGCTTGTGCCTTGAAAAATCTGTTCCCCTCCTCGCCTCACTGAAAGAATGAAGGAGAAGGCACAAAAACCTCTGAAGGAGGCAAAATCGCAACTTCCTTCTTCGCAAATGTAAACATAAATGGAGTAGTGTCAGATTTTAGGATTTCTCTTTTGTCTTTGGTAAAAGACCGCTCTTGCATTTGTTTTGGTTGTTTTTACCCAGAATGCCCTTCGCGTCATAGTCCACTTCTTGCTTTTGGAGCCATCTATTTTCCACTCTGCTTGGCGTTCACATATGCACTTGAACTGCACCAGATTTCTCTTTAATCAAACCAAAACCTAGGTTTTTTAGTTTGCTTTTTTGGTCCATATCAGAGTTTGATTGCGCATTCACAACACTTGAATCAAACTAGAGTTTGAAACAAACAGGGTTCGTGTGAATGCCTGGTATGTCTTAGCTGGGTTCTAATTGGATATTGAGAAAATCTGATTGAATCTGGCAATAAGAAGTCCTTCTCCTGATTAGATACAGCATGCCGATACTGGAGTTAGTTCGTCATTATCACAAGCCAATCTGTCCGGATTGGCTCCCGGTGTAATTTTCTGTCTGCTTCCTGGTTCAAAGTGTCGTTCATTATTCCTTCTAAAATGTGGTTTTAACTTTATCAAGATGTCTTCAGCATGTTTATGTCACTAAATGCATTGGGTTTCTGCCAGGTGATTGACTGAGCCACAATTAAACAGGCAGACATAATTTAATAATCAGTGAGCGTAGGACCCAATAGGCTGTGGCTTTAAGCCTATTCTGTTAAGTTCAATATTATGGCATTATGGTTCAATATTATTTTCATGTATCAGATTTAAGTTCAATGTCAATATTTAACTTTTCTAATATGAATCATCTTATCACCAAGGGATTAATCCTCAAAACAAACAGTGGAAACGTCAAGAAACTGGTCAGGAATAAAAGGAGGTTTTGGATGCTATAAAAAATAATTTGTACATTTCAACAAAATGTAAACTTTTTTAAAAAATATTGTCTAAACTTATTTTACATTGTACATTTTCTCATTTCCAATCAGGGACAAGCATATGGTTGAACAAAAAAATATTTTAGAATAATGAAACATTTTAGGATTAACTTCATATGTGACAAATATGTAAATGTTTTTTTTGTTTGTTTGTTTGTTTTTACCAAAATATTTTTATTTGAGATTTTCCAGTTTGAAAACACAATCATGTTCCAGTCTGAACACGCTTGTTTTCTAATCACTACATAACAGCAACATAAAACTATAATCCCATTTTGTGGCTATGTAAATAGCTATGTAAACTTCCAATCCCTCTCTGTGTGCCGGTGGCTGGCCTATTGGGCTGCTTTGCAGAGCAGGACCTGATTTTGTAAAGCCAATAGAAACTGACAGAGTGTGAGTGGATAATTTAATGGACCAATAAGAGTGCTTGCCGTAAGGCTGCGGGGATATTATCTCATTTCCATGCTCTTCCTAAGCAGGTTTAGACCACTCTGAATAGCCAGTAGCTAATCGGCGACGCACCAACTGGATGAATTGTAGCTAATGCATGCTCACGCAACACATATGTGCCGGCTTCACTGTGTTGTTTTAAGCACCTTGTACAATTAAAAACAA
This sequence comes from Micropoecilia bifurca, assembly GCA_903067075.1. Taxonomy (NCBI): domain Eukaryota; kingdom Metazoa; phylum Chordata; class Actinopteri; order Cyprinodontiformes; family Poeciliidae; genus Micropoecilia; species Micropoecilia bifurca. The sequence goes on along the minus strand of CAEGAF010027004.1, from coordinate 3,323 downwards.
CAAAAGAATGTAATTATATGTATCCTTTAATTGTGTGACTAAGGAATAAATGTACATTTTAAAGGATATGTGCCATGACATTGACTGTCAAGCACACCATCACCGTCTGAACTAGAGGAAGATGTCACACTGACTGGTGTCCATCGAGGGACTTGTTCTGAAAGTCAAACAAGAAAGAGCTCTGCATCAAGGAGTCCCCGGCTCCTCTCCCGGGACGCGACCGAGGTCAAGGGAAGTATCTTAGGTCACAGCGGGGCTATGCTGCCCTCCTACTGTATCATTAAGTGATACACTCTGGCATGCACACACAAGGGTTTCGTGCACACCGCTGGCGAAGCACATAAACACAAGCGCCTCTCGCGCTTCCCTCTCTCCCCGCACACGCGTATCTGCGTCATCGGGCTACAAGGCCGGGTAACGACAAGGACGGCGGCCCCGCGAGGGACGCAGGCTCGTAGCACGAAGCCACGGGTTCATGGCCTGTCCTTGACCCCGCACCGGACCCGGAGAATGATGGGGAGTGAAAGGCGAAGTTGCTTATTAAAGAAATGAATCAAATATGAGTTTTAGGCCAGCTGGAGAGAGTGGGGACATTGATTAAAGGTCTTGAGAGCTCAAAGTGAAAATTTAAAGTGATACACGATGACTGAGTCATGAATTATTAAGTTTACTAACTTGTTAAATGTGGCTGAAAGCTTTGGAAAAAAGGCAAGTCGGCGGTAAGTGATAGATTGGAGTTTTATAACAAACTTCAGGGAGACGGAAGTTGTGACATTGATATTTGAAAGTTCTCCATGCCGTCATTTCCAGGATCTGCCTGAGGTGTTTGTCGTTTGTGGCTCTTTTTCAAGGATAATCACTGAAGGCAAATGTTTCTGTGATCTATTTAATTCGAAAAGTCAGAAAGAAAACATCCTAAATATGAACTTGGATGGCTTTTTATTTGGTTTGTCTGTTGCAAACTAACAAGTCACAGCATACTTTATGAGGAAATTCATTATTTGAATACTTATAGACATTTTAAAAATCATACAACATTAATATATTTATTATAAATATTGAAATTACCAAGTTATGTACTGATTTCCATGCTTTAAAATGTTTTGATTTTATAGTATTTTGATAGTGGACTGCTTAAAATACTTAACTTTCTCAGAAAGATATTTGTGAAAGCGATGTTTACTATTTCTTTTATGTTGACATGCAGTTACAGTTGAGCCCAAAATTATTCACACCTCAGACAGATATTAACTAACAATAATTCTAAAAAACCAAAATGTTTGTTTCCAATAGAAAATTACCGGTATGACAAGAATGTCAAGGAGAATCACAAAAAATGTTATTTCCATTATATAATGAAAATGATATGTCAACAATGATTTAGAACCAATAATCAGTTGAAAAATCCTTAATGGTATTACAGTAATCAAATCAGTGTTTGAGATGCTGGGTATTATGGAAAGCGGCTAGAGGTCAGATCCAAAATTTAAACTACGGTGTCACAATCTCAACTTTTTTTTTTCTTGACAAAGATATTGTCTAGTTCGCCGATAGGTCAGATGGTCAATAGCTGCAAACAAGGTGGGCCTACTGTCTGGTGTGAGAATCGATTCTCCTTGCCCAGGGGAGAATACAGCTCTCCCACAGCACATCAGATTCACATGCAGCCTGCAGCCTTTGGGATCCTTCTGACGTCTCCACGGCTTTGGCAGGATTGATCTGTTTTACCAAAGGCCAAGAGCAAGTGGGTAACTGCTGATGCACCATCGATATGAGCACATCAGGATGTAGTCTGTATGTGGGACGCAGGCGATGAAGACAGAATGTATCCATCTCTCTGTCATCCTTCACACAAAGCCTTAAGCTGCATGTGGTTCCTGAATAGACATGAGGATTCAATTTACTGGTAATAAAAAAAGAATTTTAAAAAGGATGTTTATGTTGCTTAAATTAAAATCAGACACAAGTTCTCTTTATCTGTCTTTTTTATTATGATTTTAGGTGGAATTTGTACCTAAAATGACAAACAATTTTCAATATTAATATACTGTATTTTCTATAGTTTGTGCAGAAAACATATTTTTGACATGTTTTTACAAACAAAAAATTGTATTTAAAAATAAATAAAACGTTACAATACCGTAATAACGTCATATTATATTGTTCAAACGTGAGAAATGCTGTTAAAACGATCAAGTTCCGGCGCGGTGTAACTGTTTTCCTTTTACCTGAAGGACAGCCGCACGCTGTTTTTTTTTTTTTTTTTTAGCAGTTTAGCAGTGTGTCTTGGTAACACGTTTCCGTGGTAACCACTGAGCGCTCTAACACAAGCAGGAAACGAAGCCGCGGACGAGGTAAGAGCAGGTAAACAACTTAAAAAAAAACATTGAAACTTTTGAAGTTTTTAGCCTTTGCTGAAGCCTTAGGTCAGAATTTTCTCACAAGCGTGGAAAACGTTCAGTTCCGCACTAAACCATATCACGTTACGCATAAAAAAATTAATATTTGGTTATGTTGGCAAACGAAATAAAAAATCCTCTCTACTAGCTTGACTTCTAAGGTTCTACAGCTCTGACATTGTGGTTTTGCCTCGCAGCAGGAGTTCCAGTAAGGCGTCATGAGGTGGGCCGGAACTGGAGGTCAGACTGGAAACAAAATCAGAACCTGCTGAATAATTTGCCGACGCCATGTTTGATTCGTTTTAATAAACAAACGTGTAGATTAGACGTTCTCAACGTGGGCGGTACCGGCCCCCAGGGGGCGCTGGCGGACATTTTTACAAAAGGGGGGCGCTGGGATGCCTTAGGGGGGCGTTTGGTCATAGGTAAACTTTATTGTCGATAATAAAATAATGGTCAGTGCAAAGTAGCCTGCAAGTTATTTGGTGGGGGCAGTGACGCAACTACACATTTATTCGGCGCATAAATCGGCGCCTGTGAAGTTGCTCCCCCCCAACAGATTTTTCGGACTCTGCTAGCGAGTCTCACACCGAACCTGTTTAAAGCTCCAGCATCTAACTAAAAAAATACATTTTACATACGTATTAAAACTTCCTCTGTCCTAACATGAGACAGATAATCTTTAAAAAATAATCGATCTCCTCCCTGTTCTGTATAATTACTCTGCTCAGTCAGAAACAGGCAATCAGTAACTCTGGATTGTTTATTGATCCTGTATTTGCCTTTGAATGTTAAATTTTACACTTGAATTTTTTTGGCAATGTTGAAATGTTATATTTTAGCTCTTTGCATTATTTAGCCTCTTCACAACCTTCATATGTTATCAGTCTGTTAAAGATGGTATTATTGATAGCAGTTCAATTT
>CAEGAF010026996.1:0-27187 GCA_903067075.1 Micropoecilia bifurca | reverse complement strand
ACTCTAAGCCTGATGACCTGGTGAAGCAAGCAGTGAGGGAACAAGGTGACAGTTGGATGTTACGATACTTGAGGATGGATATCGATTTTTTTCTAGGAAAGAAAATATCGGTATACATCACGATATCGATATTATCACACAGCCCTAGTATTTACCTGTAACTAATGTGAGGTTCCTCTTCCCGTCTCCTGCAGCCGTCGCTCGTCGGACCAGCTGGACCTGATGGTGGACGGCCTGTCCGTCTCCCTCCCGTCCTACGAAGAGGCCGTGTACGGCAGCTGGGGGCAGCGCCTCCCCCCCTGCTCCGCCCCGGGCCCCACCCAGCTGCTGCTGGCCCAGGAGGAGCCCGGCCAGCCGGACCGGCCCCTGCTGTCCGTCCAGAGCCCGGACAACGCCCCCCCGCCCTACGAAGAGGTGCCGTTGTCCCGACCCGGACACCGGCTGGACGACGGGAACGTCCCCCACCTGTCGGACGATAAGGACGCTTGAGCTGCTGTGGAGATGCGGTTGGGACAACCGGTGATCTTCAGCGTTTCATCGGACGGAGGAGCCGCCGCTTCCTCCACCGCCTGCACTTTTCCTGATTGGCCGCCGCTGCGCGGCATCAGAACAGAGATGATCTTTAGACAAAGCTGATTGGCCGGCGCAGAACGCGGGACTCTGAGGCAACGACACGCCTCTGTTATTGAAATGCTGACTTGGTAAAAACTCCTGGCTGTTTGGCGCCCGAACAGCAGCACCCAGTGTGTCGGTGGCGCCGGCTGAGGCCCGGAGCGTTTCTCTAAATGAAATGTTGATTGTAGTGAGTGTGTGTGAATGTAAGGCCTGGGCTGGATGCCGTTTTCCTCCTGGCCGGGTTCTAAGCTGTTAAACATTAATTTATGAAAAGGTTTCGGCGTGTTTTCAGTTCTGGAGACGCCGTTTTTCCCTCCCCTCAGTGACGGGGCTGCGTCACGGGAACGGTCCCCGTTTCCATGGCGATAGACTCTTCCTGTCTGAGACTTTTGCACGTCTTCAGGTGCAACCAGACAGCGGTGCACAGATTTATGAAAGTAATTTAAGCGTTTTATTAATTGTACATAAAATAGATATATTTGGAGAGATGAGACAATCAAATGTGTTTCTGTTGTAATCAGTGGAGAGCAGAATGTAAATATCTATATTTTTAATATAACATTTTAATCTACCACCTAAGACTGATTTTCTTTAAATCAAACAGACTAATGGACTTTTTTGTTTTGCTTTTTATTTCTTAACCTGCAAAAAAAACGAAGAAAATCTTTAAATGAGCTGAAAGCTTGAGACACTTTCCTGTTTTTGCCTTCAGACCTTGAATGTATTTAATGTTTGATTTTGTGTAGCTATTAAAAGGATTGTAAGACTTGCAGGTGATTATTTGTACATTGTATTATTGCACAGAATTCTAATATAATAAATAAATGTTTGAGGCGTTTATGTTGGTCTGATTTGTGTTATTAGTTTCAGCTGTGATGCTCGTTGCTCTTTAATCACCAGGAAAGGTGAATAAGTTAAATTTAAAAAGCTCAAATATAACATAAGGAGTTTATTGGGAGTATTTTGCCAGTGGAAAGGATTTTTCTCCTGCTGAAGGTTCGTTAGATGTGGTTTGATCCATGTCGCTGGTTTCTTACAGCATTTCTGTTCATTTCGGTTCACTTTCAAGACTTAAAAAAAGGATTTATTGCAGGAAATGTGACCATTTCAGAATCCAACAGTCAGAGGGAACCAGAGAATCAGATGTTTAATGGGGGAGTCGAGCGAATAGTTACTTAAATCTGGACTTTTTTCACTTGGAGAGAGAAAATCTGGGTTTCACATGTCCAGAAACGTAAAAACTAGGTGAGTTTCTGCTTTATTTTGTGTTTAAGATGTTGAAATTTCAAGTTACCAAAGCAATTGTTTCAGCAGAACAGCATTTGGTGGACTGTTTTTTTTTTACTTGATTTATAAATGGTTCAGATCGATCTAATCTTAATATTTAAAGATAATCGGAGTAAATTGTACGTTAGATTTTAAAATGATTTTTTTTAAGACTAAAAAACATCCCAAGGTTGTAAAATGTTAAATTATGACAGAAGTCTAATCAGTCTGTATTTTTCGCAATAACCAACTCATTATGTCCCAATCAGAGGCGGAGCTGGTACCTAAAAAATGTACTGGAAAGTAGCTTCAATATATTTTTACTGAAGTAAAAAGAAATTAAGTCCAAGTAAAAAATAATAACTGATGCTTTAATAATTAAAATGCCAATAAGTTATGCGTACATGTGAGCCGGGACTTAACAATCAATTTCGATTAATATATAGATTTCAATGCGTTAAAAATTCTAACACCTACCGGAACCTTTGTATTCACGCATTTCTGGTTGTCCCGTAAATCTGACGTACAAATGGAATCCGGTAAAGACGAACCACCCGGGATTCATTTCCGGTGGGACGCTGGAAAAGACTATTGTTGTGTTCAAGTTTGGCTAAAAGGAGTTAGCATGTCAGCAAAGCTATTAAAGCCTGAAAAAGCATCTCATCGCTAAAAGAAATATTGCATAAATTGACTAAAACACCTGAAAGCTGAATGGATAGAGTAGGAATTAGCTGAATAAATATAAATTGCTTTGATGGAAATGTTACACACCCTGAAATGGACTTTTAAGCTAATAATAATCAAGTCTTACCACATGGATAAAGTAGTTCCAGGGATTGTGTGTATAGTTTCTATAGCTGTTCACCTGACAGACTCATAACACAACAAAGCTGGTGCATAAACAAGAGGTCTCACTTCAACATAAACTGTCCATTTGTTTTTAGTTGAAATATGTTTATTCTTCATTCAGTGAAGTTACTCAGTCTGTACATTTTACTGAAGTAAGAAATTGTTCATAATATTAAACATAAAACTCCTCCTAAAAGTAAAATCAAGTAAATGTAACTATTTACTTTCCAACTCTTGGCCCAAATCTACAGATGAAAATGAGTCAGAGGTCAAGATTCAGCAATAAGGAGAACCAGAGTCAGATTCACCAGAAACATCCTGAAGATTTTGGTAGAATCGAACATTAATGTCCATTATTGTGATAAAAACTGAATAATGACTGGACATGTGGGTTTATATTCCCACTTCCTGCTTCGATTTGAATCCTCGGAGTTCCAACCACAAAAAGCGGAAGAATGGAGGCGGTCCGGTCCGGTCCGTACTGTAAGCTCGGTTCGATGACTGATCCTGACCAACACTTCCTTCTCCCACGTGAGACCGTAGGGGAAATTATTGTTTTTATGTAAGAGAGGAGTTTAAAAATTACACCAGCGTTTGTTTTGTAACGGCTGCGGGCGCCTCAACACGCGATGACGTCACATCCTGGAAGATAAGAGAGATGGATGAAGAAACTGAGCTGAAAAGACAAAATGTCCCTCCTGTTGTCACCAAATGTCTCTGGTTGAGCAAAAATGAGACGAATCAGAGGCAGGAGCAGCAAAAAACGGGGCAAAGTACCAGAAACCGCCAGCTCTGACGTCATCGCGTCGTGACGTCATCACGGTCCGTTTGGGCCTTCGCACTGAAGTTAAACCAGAACTAAACTTTTCTTGTTTCAAGTCGATTAGATTCACCCAATTTAAGACTCAATAACGTACGGCGGCATATTAGGACCAAAACTTGAACATTTTAGTTTCAAAAGTTGAACATTTGCAAGAAAGAATGAAATATTTTGACTTATCGCAGAAATCTCCAAGATTTTATAGAAAATTCTTTGAGACTTTTTAAACTCTGTCCAAAGTTGAAGTTACTAGAAAAAAAAAACATTTTCAGATCTCTGAAATTTTCCAGAAAAAACTTGGAAATTTGAGTTTGAAAAGACAAAAATAATACATTTTTTTCTGAAAAATTCAAGTTTGAAAAGTCAAATATTTGCTAAAAGAGGACTTTAAAATTTTCAGAATTATTTAAATGTGGACATTTCTGAGCTTCAAAAGCAGATTTTCTTGTTTTTACTTTTAAAAACTTCAAGTAAAGTTGACAATTAAAAAGAAGAAATAAAATCAGTCGCAGAAATTTTCCAGAAAAAATGTGACATTTCTGTTTCAAAAGTTCAAAATTTTGACTTATCTCAGATTTGAGAAGGAACTTGGAAATTTCAGAGATTTATAGCAAATTTTCTATCTACAATGACCAAAATACACTGTTGTAATGGTGAATCTGTCAGATTAATTTATTAGCATCTTCAGAATCAGACGTTTACAAACTTCAACATATTTTTGTTTATGTAAAAGTAAAAAGTATCCTCAAAGAAATTAGTAAAACGTATTTGGTAAAAAAAAAGTCAATTCAAGTACTGATTAACTGATTAACTGAAAAATGTCATCATGAATGATGTATCAGGAAGATTATAGGTAAAAATTCCAGGTTTTGGCTCAAGTCATTCAGTTTAAAAGCCAATTATCTCCAATTCTGATCTAATGTATGTAAACTTCAGAATTAGAAAAATAAGAAATCTAAATTTCGCTACATTTTATGGTTTTTAGTAATTCTCATGGTCAAAACATGAGAAGTTTGATTTAACTTCAGACAATGAAAAAAACGTGTGTATTTAAACTTCTGTATCTCTAAATATGACTGAAAAATTAAGCATTTTAATCTTTTCTCCTTTTTAAAGTCAGAAGTTCTGTAGTTCCCATGAATCCATCCCAACAAAACAAGAGAACCAGGTAAGAATTTACAGTAAATCATTGACCTGCTGATTTATTGTCATGAGTTGATCAGATTATCTGCTACTCATGTGACCAGCAGCAGAGTAAAGCTGAAACGTGGTTCTGGTTCATTTATGAGCAGCTGGTCTGGAGGAAGTCGGACCAGAGAGACGACAGGTTCAGCTTTACCGTAATCAGCCGATGAAACCTCAATGTTGAGGTCGGGAAAAAGGACATTTCCATAAAAAATACTAATTTATTGAAGAAACTTGGACGTTTCTGAGTTTCAAAAGTATTTCATTTTTCACATTCAGAAATAATGGATAATTTGAGATTCTCAAAAATATTTTTGTAGAATATTTTTGAAGATGTACCTAAAAATAATCCTTTCAAATTTTTCACTTAAAACTCAAATGAGGTTGTGCTGTGGTGGTGCAGGGGTTAAGCACAACCCACATATTGAGGCCTTAGTCCTTGACGCAGGTTCAATTCCTGGCCTTTGTGACCTTTACTGCATGTCTTCCCCCTTTTGTCATCACCCACCTTCCTGTCAATTAACTACTGAATAAAGGCCAGTAGAGCTGAAAAAACTCAATTAAAAAAATTCTCAAATTTCATTGAGTATCAGCAAATTTTCAACCATTGAAACTCAAATTTTCAGAAAATATTTTGTAAAATTCTATAATTTTTTAAAAATATTTTCACTTTTGAAACTCAAATTCTTTACTTTTTTCTAGAAAATGTCTGAAATTAACCTTGATTTTGTGTTGTATTTTTAGTATTTAGTCCAGTTTCTAATGCAAATTTTTAGTACACTTGAAATGAGACGATACTAGTAACTTTTCAGCAAGACATGATCTCGTTTCAAAACAATAATTCCTTAACACTGAATTTAAAAGGTCCCACTTTCACTGATTATTTGACATTTTTCCCAAGTGAAATATTCTGGCAGTAAAACTGGAACTTTTTCATCAATTTTAATGAATTATTGACTTAAAACCAGGCGTGTTGCTGCTCTTCCTGACCAAAACATCTGATGAATCAGTCAAACTCAGCAGTTTTAGTTTTAAACAGTTTTATTTACTTCAAGAGTACGAACAGAATAAACAGTAAAAGGTTCCAGAAAACAGTATTAATGTGTTGGCTGCTCTGCAGAGAAGCAGCTTTAGAGCAGAATCAGTGTGAAGGTAACAGTCAGGCTGAAGGTTTTACTGCATGGTGAAAAGGCACAGAGCTCTGTGAGAAACAGGCTGGCAGTTTCTATTCAAACTTTGTTTTTCGGTGAAAGTTTCACGTCGATTTAATTAATCAAAACTGCTTCAGTTCAGCGATTCGAGGTATAATTTGTTACAAGATTCAAACATCAAGGAAGAAAGTAAAACACTAGTGTTTAATCACAAGCATAGACATGCTAACTCTACTTTTATCCAGCTAGTAATGGCTTCAGTAAAGCGGTTAGTAAAATACATGATTTCCATTTAGACTGGAGAGAATCTGCTCCAGTTGTCCAGCCGGGTGGGTCAGTCGCTGGGAAGCCTGTGAGTCGATTACTAAAACCTCTTTTGATTGGTCGCTTCGCATTGGCTTACAGGGAGTGTGGGGCGAACCCGGTTCTGATCCGCCAGCCTGGGACGCCGGGCGGATCAGAACCGGCGCCGCCGGAGCGACTCGGCTCGTATTCAACACGGTAAATAAACTCAAACTACAGGTAATGCATCCTTAAAAACAAAAAAGTAGAAAAAGTTGTAAAAATTGCCACTGATATTCGCTTTTTTTTGTTGTTGTTGCTGTTTTCAGAAGGTTTTTGGTGTAATTATGAAAATAAAAACGGCAGATTATTGTAGAAGTGCTTCACAAGCAAAACATTTTCTCTTTTTTTTGCAAGCTGTTCATCTTTAAAACAGAAACGATTAAAAGTGTGATACATCAGATTTTTAGCTGCACTAAGAAATCTGTTTCTCCGAACGATGGAGGAAACCGGCACCGCCTGCCGTTTCCTAGGAAACCGGCGCCATGTCGGTTGGCGGCGGAGGGAAGCGTCCCGGTCAGCTGTGAGGCGGCCATCTTGTGCGTAAAGGTTTGTGGTTTAGTTTAGATGTGTGCGCTTAGGTTGCTGTGTTGCTGCTGCAGACGAACGCGGCGCCAACCTCTCTCTCTCTCTCTCTCTCTCTCTCTCCCGCTCTCTCTGTCTGTCGCTCGTCCTGACTGCGGCGCCGCCGACGCCGGAGCCGCCTCAGGTCAGGGGCGACAGCGGCGGCGACAGGTTGGCCGGCCGAGGGACGAAGATGTCCCTCAGAGCTGCAGAGAGACGGAGACGATTCTGCTTTAAATCAAAACTTTAAAGTGTTTTATTGCAGAAGAAAAGAGATTAAAAATCCCCAGTTGTAATTTGAACTGATTAGAGAATCTATGAACTTTTAATCTCTGAGGAAACAAAACAACATGATCTTCAAACTGGGGTTCGTGGGCCGAATTTGGCCTCCTGGTAGACCGTGCAGGCACCACCAACACTACAAGTCCCAGAATGCTTTGCTGCTGAAAGGTTTATTTAACATTTTAACTGCCCCTATAATATTGAGCCTGTTTCAAATTCAGTTTGTTTTCAAATGAACATTTTTATTACCTGAAGAGAAGAAAAAACTTTTTCTGTTAACATTGTGAAGAAAAAAGAACCATTAAGGAAATGAATCACTAAAACTACTAAAAAGTAGAAGTTATTTTTCTACTATGGAGAGGAAAAGCTTGAACAAGAAGAACTACTGAGATGAATGAACTACTATAGTAAAGAACTAATAGAACAAGAACTAAAACAACAACGAACTGATCATGTCCAATAGTTCCATGCTGGTAATGAATCAGTCTGCGCCTGTACCGTGTGGGGTTCCTGTGGGTGCGCTTGTTTTTACCTGCGGTGTCGCACAGTTCTGACAGAACCGGGTCTCTGTCTGTGAGCAGCTGACTGCGTCCCGAGTCCAGAACCAGATCCGACTGGTCGCCGTCTTCCAGCGAACCCTGAAAAAAAAACCCAAAGGAAAAGATCAGAGAGGTTTTCAGGGATTAAATTAAAGCGCCTCAGATTAGCCTTCATTAGCCACCATGTTAGCATTAGCTTTAAATGGCACCTAGAACTTTCTACCAACTAAAATGTCAAAACATTTCATTTAAAAACAACTAGACAGGAATCTGAAAGTTTCCAGTTTGGACCTGAAGTGGATCCGACTGAAAGTGAAAGTTCAGAGCTAAATGCTAACGGCAGCTAGCGCCCAGCAGGCCTCACCAGCAGCCTGTGGCTGAGCAGCAGCTCCTCCTCTATGGAGGTCGGGTCCAGTTTGTGTCTCTTGTCCTGGATCAGCAGCAGAGGCGGCGGCTCTTTGTCCAAGTCGTGGGTCCTGAGCGAGAAACGGACGAAAAAAATCTGGTTAAAACTATTACAAAAATAAATGTTCAGAAGGTTAATAAACATGTTCTAAAGCTATTAAGACCAAATTTAATTCAAATATTAAAACTATTACCATTAAAAAAATAAATGTTCAGAAGGTTAATAAACATGTTCTAAAGCTAAAACCTCTGTTTTTAATTTGTTTATCAAGACCAAATTTAATTCAAATATTTATCAGAAGAAAAAAACTTATTTTTTAAATAACAAATTGACATTCAATCAAACAATGTAGTTGTAAATATATAGTTTCAGCTGTTGTATAAATTTAAACAATAATTAAATGCTGTGTAATTTCAAACATAATGATGTAAAGAAAGAAGGAAGATATTATGGAAAAATGTCCATCTTCATCAATAACATGGAAACTTTATGCTTCACTGGAAGCAATAAGAGCAAAATGTTTCCTCTGGCTCCCTCTTCAGGACAAACTATGTATTTTCTCTGAAATAAAGTTTTTGACAGAAAATCTCAAATTATGTCACTTAAAAACAGAGTTGATTGACACCAAACTTGTTATTTTTTTTATGTTGTGGGGCAAGTTGACCTTTCATGACCTCAGGAAACTATTACCAACATCTTTAAAGTGACGGCAGCACAAATAGTTGCAGCACAAACGTTTGACACCAATTTGGTTCAACTTGAATAAGGTGGGAATAAGCGTCTGTCGGGACGTGACCCGGGTTCGTCCCGACAGGAAGTGATGCGGCTCACCTCTTCCTGCTGACGGCAGGAATGCGGCCGGCGGCCTGGAGCAGCGCGGCGGGTTGGTGGGCTTCCTGCGGCGAGTCGTTGAGGAAGGTGAGCTGGAAGTCGTCGTCCATGGAGATGTACGGCGCGTACATCTCCAGCTCCTTCCCCTCCGCGTCCTGAAACCACACGTTTACACACTTCAGCAAATTTACTCAACACATCTAGATTGGCAGAATTTAAAAAAAAACTATTCAAAAGAACATTTCGAAGATTGATTTCAAAACTTTTGAGGTTTTTTTGACTTTACAAATTTAGAAATTTTCCGATTTTTTTTAATAGAAATTTCTGAACTTCAAAAGTGGAAAATGATCAACTTTTGAAACGCAACAAAAAACATAAAACCACTGCGGGAACAATGACCCAATTTCAACTACTTAAATATAAAACCTAAGAAGAAATTATGAGTCAATTAAGCTCTTCATCCCCAGAACCAGAACCAAACAAGGAGAAGCAGCTTTCAGCTTCTATGCACCACAAATCTGGAACAAACATCCAGAAAACTGTAAAACAGCTGAAACACTGATAGCCTTTAAATCTCAAATTAAAACCCACCTGTTTAGAGTTGCTTATGGATAAATTGAGGGTTTTAATGTCTGAGGTATGAGAAGTTTTTATTTTTACTTTTTCATATTAATAATGTTAGAGTCCTTGTTAAACAGATTTAACTAAAGGCTAAAGATGAGGCTCTTGGAGCCCCTGACTTTGAGGAAACCCATAAGGGTAACTCCTCTTGATGTCTTTCATCTTTTTAACTTCTTTTTATTTCTTTTCTCACCGTCTACGTTTTTAATGCCATTTTTATGTAATGTTAAAAGTTTTTATTTTTACTTTTTAATTTCTCTTTCTCACTCTTTTTTTAAAATCTCTGTTTCTCACTGTCACCTGCTGCTTTTGTTTTAATTATGTAAAGCACTTTGAAATGCCTTGCTGCTGAAATGTGCCATACAAATAAAATTTGATTGATCGATTGATTAAAGAAAATTTCTGAAAAGAATCTTAAAATGTCTGTTATTTTAGCTGTATGGAGGTCGGGTATTTCCAAGTTTTTAAAATAAAATGTCTATTTTTCCATTTCTTTCCGTCTAACGCGGCTCCAATGTAGCTCCGTAGTTTCCCACCTTGGCGGTTTGCTCCTTGAGCTGCGTTTCCTCCGGGCAGATGGTGAAGAAACGCTCCACCTCGCTGGTGTCCATCGACTCGTCCTCACAGGGGCTGCGGGCCGGACGGAGCCCAGCAGTCAGACCAGAACCTTCGCTGGTCGATAGAGGAGGTTTGGTCACCAGGTCCGGCTCAGAGGCTGAGGACGGATTCAGGCCGTCGAAGATGGGCGACAGCAGCTGCCGCAGCTGAGGGCTGCACAGATCCTTAGGATGGTCCGGAACCGAGTCTGGACTGGGAGGACAGGCGAAGGACAGCTCCACCCCACCTGATGGGAAAAACCCAAACAGCTGCTGGTTGGAAATGGGGCTGGGACGATTCATCGAATAAATCACAATTAATCGAATTAATCAGATTAATTTCGATTAATCGAATTAATCGCGATTAATCAGATCAATTGCGATTAATCAGATCAATTGCGATTAATCAAATTAATTGCGATTAATCAGATTAATTGTAATTAATTGTGATTAATTGTAATTAATTGTGATTAATTGTAATTAATTGTGATTAATTGTAATTAATTGTGATTAATCAGATTAATTGTGATTAATCAGATTAATTGTGATTAATCAGATTAATTGTGATTAATCAAATTAATCGCAATTTATTGTGATTAATAATTTTTTTCTTAAATAATCGTCAAATAGTTTCCTAATTGATTAATCGCTGACTGTAGAAAATGACTCAAAAATAAACAGGTAATTTGGTTGGAAAACAACACAAAGAGCAGAAATTAAACTAAAACTGTACAAGAAATAAAAAATTCAAGCTTTTATTTTGTATTTGTTTTAACTGCAGGTGCATCTTTGCTACAAATGATCAAACATTCACTAAAGGGATAATGTTATTTCATTACAGGCAATAAAATATTTATTTTCTAATTAAAAAATTAAATTATTTGTTCATTTGCATTTTTACATATTTTTAATATTATATAAAAGAATCTTAAGTGGTCAAATGAAAAATCTACAGAATGTGCCTTTTTTGTTAATTAACCGTCATAATAATCCATAACTAAAATCATTAGGTACAGCAATAATAGTAGCCCTAATAATAAGGCTGATGAACTGACTGCGCTAGTGAGGAACCAGGAGGACTACAGGGTGAGCAGCATTTTCTGTTTCATGGAAACATCTCTGAACACGCAAGAGGAGGATAACAACGTGGAGATTCCTGGATGTCCTCTGGTGCAAAGGGACAGAAACATCTCCAAGTAGGAAGAAGAAGGTGGTGGGATTATGTGAGTCAGAGTTGGTGCAATCCTGGCCATGTCAACGTGACGGAGATGATCTGTAACCCGGACATGGAACTTCTGGCTATGGGACAAAGTCTGTATCATCTGCTGAGAGAGTTTAGTGGTTCAGCTCCGTTGTCACAGGGACAGATACAGAAAATCTCTCCTGCCACAGGCCGTCACTTTGTACAACAATAGTTAAGTCACCATTGTAGTTCACAAAGCACTATTGTACAGGTTATGTATGTATGTATATATATATATATATATATATATATATATATATATATATAGATATATATACATAGATATATTAAATACAAATAATTTTATATAAACATAAAATTATTTGTTGTCCAATAATTTAATAGAGGAATAAGTTAAGTGGAAGGTTTGGTATTTTTAGTGTAGTAAAAATAGTATTTTTTCTTTTAAAGTCACTGAATTAAATGTGACTTGTTACTACTAAATTAAATTACTTTGTTACAAAATAGCATATATATATATATATATATATATATATATATATATATATATATATTGGTAACTTGATCTATGTGTGTGTGTTTGCTGCAACTGCACAGTAATTTTCCAGCTGGGATGAATAAAGTACTTCTATTCTATTCTAAATAATTGCTTGGAAAGTTTGCAGAATATGCCATTTTTACACGATAAATGATAAGAATAACTGATTAATCGTGAGCTGGAACAGATCAGACTGGCCAGCGGGTCGGACCGGTCGGCTCACCCGGCGCCAGCGGCTCCTCCGGTTCCTCCGTCGGCCCCAGGAGGAGCTTCGCCGCGCCGCCGTCCTCGCCGTCCGAGTCGCAGGTGTCGGAGATGCCGCTGTCCTCGGCGCCGCGCTCCGGGGACGACGGCTCGGCTTTAGTCAGGACGCTGCAGCGGGTCTGCTCGACGGACAGCACCAGGTCCGGCTGCTCCACCGCGCTGCAGGGGGACAACCAGGGGGGTCAGAGCTTCATCACTGCTCCTCCTCCTCGCTCTGCGCCGTGAAGTTCACCTCAGGATGAAGTTGAGGCAGACGACGGCTTCAGGCTGCGACGTCTTGTTGTTGTACAGGACGGTGGCCTGAGTCTCGACCCACACGAAGCCGCCGCTGTTGGCCAGGAAGCGGTAAGGAGACGTGTTGACCTGACCTTTGGACAGAACTGCAGACACAGGAAGAGGAACCTTGATTCACTTAATCCTGACACATTCAGCTATAATTCAATGAATAGAACGGAAACTCAATAATTTACTAATTTACTTTAATAGGTTTCCAGGCTGGTGTTTTATGAAGGATCATTTTGTTTAGATACTTTATGATTCATTTCATTTGTTGTTTGTTTGTTTGTTTGAGATATTTAAAATGTTGTCCAGGTCCAGAGTTAAATGTTCTTTATAATTTAAAGTTTATTGATCTTTATTACACCTCAACTATTAACGGACTCAAAGCAACAATATTATTGTTTATTGCAATAACTTCTGGGACAAAGAAACATTTGTGATTTTGACAGAAACTGTTGAAATAACCAATATTATTGTTTTGAGGCCATTAATATTGATGTATTGATAATAATACACTTTCTAACATCAGAAAACTTTAAATTTGACTCTGAAACATTTAAAACATCACAACTAAAACTATGAATGAAATTATTAAATTTTTCATCTTTTAATTTAGAACATTTATTAATACTTTTATATTTTATTTAAAACTCAACATTTAAAAATATTCCAAGTCATTTTTTTATAACTTTGTATTCACAACATCCAGGTTACTTCTACCTATTAATGGTGTTAAAAGCTGAGCTCAGCTTTTTTCTGGAAGTAGAAATAAACTTAATTATTAATGTTTGACTTGAAGGATTAAACATGTTTGAACTTCTTTCCATCCTTTCAGGATTTGATTTTATGCTATTTTCTGTTTATATATTTTGTGTTAATATTTGCACTCCTACACAGTAGTAAAATAAATGATTAATTAATAATAATTATTAAACTCACGCGTCAGCAGGCTCTTCTTGATGCGATCCGAGTCGAGCGCGTGATAAAACTCGTAGGCCGATCGTCCAATCAGGTCCTCCGGCTTGTACCCCACCAGCTCCGTTACCCTGACGACAGAAACCCGCAGAGTAAAACCCGGGTCCGGTGTCCCTGTGGGCGGCGGACGGGCCTGGCGACCCTGCTGACCCACCGGCCCTCGCAGTGGGTGAAGCGCAGGTCCATGGTGAGGCGCGTGAGGAAGGTGCAGCCGTCCAGAGGAAACTCCACGCTGGACGGGTGAGGAATCGGCTCGCACAGCAGCGTCATCACTCTGGCAGCAGGGGGCGACGCCGAGCCAAACGGCCGGATGCGGCCGGTGCAGTGGAGAACCTGAGGGAGAGCAGAGAGAAAAACTGTGGCTACCAGCGTGAAAATAAATAAAATCTACCAGGTTCTCATAGGAGATCCAATTTTTGTCTTTTCATTTGTTTGTTTGAGATATTTAAAATGTCGTCCAGGTCCAGAGTTAAATGTTCTTTATAATTTAAAGTTTATTGATCTTTATTACACCATAACTATTAATGGCCTCAAAACATCAATATTATTGTTTATTGCAATAACTTCTGGGACAAAGAAACATTTGTTATTGTGTCAGAAACTGTTGAAATAACCAATAATATTGTTTTGAGGCCATTAATATTGATGTATTGATAATAATACACTTTCTAACATCAGAAAACTTTAAATTTGTGAAGAACATTTGACTCTGAAACATTTAAAACATCACAACTAAAACTATGAATGAAATTTTACTTTTATAAAATACTTTTATATTTTTGTAAAACTCAACATTTAAAAATATTCCAAGTCATTTTTTATACCTATGTATTCACAACATTCAAGTTATTTCTACCTATTAATGGTGTTAAAAGCTCAGCTCAGCTTTTTTCTGGAAGTAGAAATAAACTTAGTATAATTAATAATGTTTGACTATATGTTTGAACTTCTTTCCATCCTTTCAGGATGTTTTCTTTAATAAAAATAAATTACAAATGACAGAAAAGTGGATTTTGTTTTTAATCCTCCTTTATGTGAGGTTAACTATGGAGAACTAGAGCCAGGATACGAGACGTGTTGATACGTCACATTAGGATAAAGACGCAGAAAGTCTTAAAAATAAGTTTTTTTAAATGAGAACTAAGTTTGGATGTTTTCTTTTCTTATTTTTTATTCTCTTACTATTTCAACCTCATCAATAAAACAAAGAAGAAGAAGAATTAACCTGGCCTTATTCTGGCCTTATTATTATAAAGTTGATCTGAATTCAGAAATAAACAGAAGCTGTCAAACAAGATGGCCGCCCTGATGTCACCATGGAAACCAGAGGAGAAATTGGGTAAAAAAAAATAAAAAAATCCTGATTTTCCACAAATTAAATCTTCACCAGCGATGCACCGATTAAATATTAACTATTGTTTTCATCCTGATAATTAAAGCAAAAGGTTTTCTGGGGTTTTGCCTGTAAAACGTTCCCTAATTTAGACAAAAAAAAAAACATTTAATGACGTTTAGTTATCAAACTAAATGTCAAAGTTCTCCTGTTGGGTCAGAGCGGCACCATCTGCCGCAGCGTGTCTGGACTGTAAGTGACAGAGCCGAACCGGGCCGGCCGGCTCAGAGTTCCTGGGATCGCTGGCCGAGGCGTCGACGCGACCTTGGCTCGTCTCCACGGAAACACTCGGCGCCTCGTATCGCTTTCATCCTGGACTCACATGAGGGACAAATCCAACCTCAACGCCAAGCAGGCAGCGGCTTCGCCGTCCGCATCAAGTAACAGCTAATTTAAGTAACAATACGCCAGAGATACCAAATCGTGATTTTGTTTCTCACTGTTTCACAACAATCCCGGATAAGCGTGCGTCGTCATGGTAACAGGGATCCTGCCACGCAGATTTGTGTTTTTATTTTAAATCATTATTAACTCCTCCCTGCACTTTAACTTTTAAAAGATGTTCATTTTATTAACTCGTTGCACAGGAAAGACCTATTTTAATTATTTTTTCATCCATTTGAACAAAGGTGTGTGAAAACAAAAATTAGTGTTTTATGGTGGAATAGTGAGAAAAACTTGATTTACGCAGAGAATAGGATTAAATATTCAACAAAGTCAGAAACTGTTGGAGTTCATGAGTTTAAAAGACAAAACAAAAGTTTTAAAAAGAGGATGTTTTATTTGATTAAACGTTATAAGAGGGAATAATCATAAAAACAGAATTCAGGTTGTGAATAGTTTCATGTTAAATTAATGACTTTAGAACAGAAGTAAATCTTCTCTCTCTACCTTCCAGGTGGCAGATTTGATGTTGACGGTGCGCCCCCTGCTGGTCAGGGTGCTCTTCATTCGCAGGAAGAAGTTCCTCTCGCTCGGTTGCTCCGCCATCAGCTTCTTACTCAGACCTGAAGACGCAGAAGCAAAAGTTACTCAAAATATAACAGAGATAAAAACCTGCCGCTGGTCGAGCTCCTGCTTTGTTCTTTGAAACATTTCTTCTTATGGCAGATATAAGTTTTTATTCATAAATCATCTTAGTTGCTACATAAACTATTGATATTTATTCGTCCTGCGGTTCTGACCCGGACGCAGAGTCAGCAGATCTCGCAGCTCCTCCTGGTCGCAGGGATGAATGAAGTCATAGACGCTCTGGCCAATCAGCTCCAGCTGTGAGACAGAAAACGAGCCGGTCAGACGGAGGAGGAACCGGGCCGGGACCGGAGGAGGAACCGGGCCGGGATCAGAACCGGGCCGGGACCGGAGGATGGACCGGGCAGAACCTGCGTGATGCCGATGTGCTTGTTGACGTTCTCGGTCAGGAACACCATGTCTCCCTCCTCGGTCATCACCATGACGAAACCGGCCAACGCCTGGGGAAAGAAGGCGTCCATCGGGTCTCCATCCTCCTCCTCTTCCTCCGCCTCTTCCTCCTCTTCTTCCTCCTCCTTCACTCTCTCTTCTGTTGGACAAAAACCAACATCAAGTTTCAGAAGGTGAAGCTTTTAATGCCAACCACAGATTAAAATCAGCTAAAAGTGGCTCATATTAAAATATTCATCCAAGAAACGACTCGAATAGAAAAGTATTTGGTATAAAGTAACTGATCATTCATTTTATATTTAAAACATAAAATTATTGGGCAGACTAAAATATAAAGTTAAGTGAAACGTTTGGTATTTTAAGTATAGTGTAGTAAAAATAGTATTTGTTCTTTTAAAGTCACTGAATTAAATGTAACTAGTTACTACTAAATTAAATTACTTCCGTCTTGAGTTACTAAATTGAAGACAGAAGAAAGTGTAAATTATAGAGGATCCTAAATGAATGTTGTGATATATTTGCACTTACATCCATGATGGACAGAAAAAAAAGCTAGTTAGAAATAGCACATTAGCAGCTAGTTAGCGTTAGCCTTGAGTCACAAAACCTAATGAAAATGTCTGAGTGCAACTCTGACAAAAAGTCCAGCACGAAAAAAGAAGTGAACGACATTTTAGACCAGTATTTTGCATATTTAAGGCTAATTAACTTTTAAAAACTGAATTTAAGACACTTTAAGGATGTGCAGAAACCCTGATTAGAGTTGTATTTATTTTTAGTGGATCCAAACACAAAGAATTAAATTTAAATTATGTGATTTTAGTGGAATTAAATGTTGGAAAGATAAACGCTGATGTTAGCTAAGCCAGGGGTGTCCAAAGTGTGGCTCCGGGGCCATTTGAGGCTCTTGGATTGAGTGTGTGTGGCCCCCATCCGCAACTCAAGAACGATACAAGTTTTACCCGGAGATGCAGATGGAGGCATTTCATTTTTAATCTGGTTAAAATTATTACCGGCATAATTAAAAAATGTAAGTACAACACAAAGCTTTAGTTTTTTAATCTACATCTATCCAGAGACGCCCATCTCACCGGGTCGCAGGAGCTGCTGCATCCGCAGGAAGCTGAGCGTCACCCTCATGATGCCGGCCTTGTCCAGGTGAGTGCAGACCCGGCGCGGCAGCGGCAGCGTCCCGGCCAGTTCGTAGAAAACCTCCGTCTCCTGGCTGCGCCGGCAGCGGGCCGCATCGCGAGAGCGGAGCTTCCTCTGCTCCGAGCTGCTGCTGCAGGACCAACAGGAGGAGCGTGAAGCCAAGTGTCGATGGGACCGAGCCCAGTTCTGGTTCTGATGCAGCTTTCTTCCTGTTCAACAGGAGCTTTTACTCTCCACTGTCGCCACATGGACGCTCGATTTGAGAGACTGAAGTCGATGACACAATGCAAACATCTGTGCACTGATTTATCGACCAGCCAATTAATAAACCGGCCGATTAATAAACCGGCCGATTAATAAACCAGCCGATTTATCGACCGGCTGATTAATAAACCAGCCGATTAATAAACCGGCCGATTAATAAACCGGCCGATTAATAAACCGGCCGATTAATAAACCGGCCGATTTAGCGACCGTCCGATTAATAAACCGGCCGATTTAGCGACCGGCCAATTAATAAACCGGCCGATTTAGCGACCGGCCAATTAATAAACCGGCCGATTAATAAACCAGCCGATTTATAAACCGGCTGATTTATTGACTGGCTGATTAATAAACCGGCCGATTAATAAACCAGCCGATTTATCGACCGGCCGATTAATAAACCAGCCGATTTTTCGACCGGCCGATTTATTGGTGCCAATTTCCTTAATTTTGGGAGATCTGTGTTCAGCTGATATTTAAAAGTGAAGCCGATCTCATCATCATCGAATATCTAAAAATCGGCCGCTGTCCTCTGTAGTTCAAGGTTTCACTGATACACCGGCCATCAGGTCATACTTTGTCAATAATCTACTCACTGCTGCCAACTCAGCGACTTTCTTGCTATACTTAGAAGCACCAAACGGTTTCTGTTCAATCTAAACAATACAGTTTAGATTGAATTAAACTAAAAATGAGTTTGCATGCATTTTTAAAAAGGAAAAATCAGAAATAGTCCAACTCAGCAGATGGTGCTTCTCTAATCTGAATGATTTCTGTTTCAGGTGGTAAAACCCGTCCAGATCCACCGACTCGTGTTAAACACATTAAAAAGCTGCAGCTATTTGGATCCTGACAGAAGTGAACATGTTGAACTTGCTGCAGCTCGAGCTAATCGGAGTAAAATCAGAGACGCAGCCAGTCCACCCAAACATGGACGCCCCACACCCACTTCACAAGGCAAGCAAAACAATCTCAAGTGGAAAAATACCAGCAGGATCTGTAACTTGTGACATGGAGCGCAGCCTGGACCGGCCCCTTCCTCCTCCTCCTCCTCGTTCTGCAGGAAACCTGGTGAACTCTGCAGCGCCCGAGTCCTCGGTTTGGACCGGACCGGACCAGAGACACACAGACCCAAACCCTCACTCAGTCAGCTAGGAGCTGGAGGAGACGGCGACGTTCATCTGAGGAGGAAACAAAATGTTTCTCCTGTTTCCGTTCCTCAGATGTTTATCCATCGCCTGTTTTTACTTCTTCCAGCCAACGACTATTTCACTAATCAATTCATTGATTATTCTGACCATTAATGAATTCCTCATATTTCAAAAAAACATCAGCAGATTTTTGTTCAACTATAGTATTTTTTACTTTAACATAAAAAATACATTAAAGAATGCAAATAAACAAATTGCTCTTTAAATGTGAAAAACACTTTATAGCCTAAAATTCAGCAGCAGCGTTTCTTTAGTGAACGCTTGTCATTTGTGTTCAAGTGATCTGATTATGTTTAGATTAACACATTAATAATTGGGCAGCTAAAAGTAAATTGAACAAACTGAAGTTAAAATTGCCACCTGAGAAGTTATGAGTAAAACATATTTACAGAAAACAATGTCTTTTTTATATTAAAAGCAAAACGTAAAGTTTGTTTTTTTTAACAGTTCTGTCTTAATTTCTGCTCTGAATTTGTTCTTTCAGCACATTTTCCTTTATTGAATCTTCTCTGGTTGACAATTAATCAATAACTAAATCAGTTGATTATCAGATGAATGATTCCAGACTCCCCAGCAGCTTATTGATGTAAACAGAGCCGCTCCCGGCCACGCAGCCGACACGCGGCGCGCCGCCTCTGCTCACGCGAACCACGCCGTTTCCTTGGGGGGGGGGCCTCTTTACCCCCTCCGGTAGGCAGCGAACTCAGAAACCCCTCATGTTTACGGCATAATCCAACCTGTATGAGCTTCACGGGTCAAATACCTGCAGCAGATTACAGTGCGATACAACCTGGGAAGAGGCTGGAGGAACGGAGGACATGATCCACCTGAAACCGGCGGGATCAGGGCGGAGAGGCGCCGAATCCAAAATGACAAACAGAACAGAACACCCAAACACGACACGCTGACTGTTTACTATCCGTTTACAGACATTTCTTCTTCTGATGCCGAGATCAGGTAGCGCCACAGTTCTGTTCAGCCCGCTTTAATCCAACTCCAGTCCATTTCACTAGAAAGTCCGGTTCATTTGGGGACATGTGAATGCTAATTGAACCAAAATGTGAACTCAAGTCCGCCTACAAACCTCGTTCTGTGTTCGGTTGAAGTGAACTCTGATTCGGTTTGAATGCATATTTAAACACCAAGGGGACCAGAGACCGATCCAAAACCAGGACGTGGACGACAGCGCAGGGCATTCTGGGTAAATACAACCAAAACAAACGCATCAGCCAAGCGCTAGCGGCAGAAATAGTCAGTGGTCTCTAGTCAAAGACAAAATAGAACCGCTAAAATCTGACACTATTTTTGTTTCCATCTGGTGAAGCAGGAAGTTGCTCTCAGTGTCTTCAGAGGTTTTTGTGTCGCTTCCTTCAGTGGTTCCTGGTGCAGCGCCCCCACAGGCCAGGAGGGGAACAGGCTGCTCAAAGGACAACAGGTAAATGTACATCATCATCCAGGACTTTGGACGTCTCCCAGAGAGAAGCTCAACATCCGAAACGGAGACCAACCAGACGTCCACCTGAACAGGTGGGGCCAAGAGCGAAAGGTTGTACCGGTAATACAAAGACTAGGACCAACAAACGTCCAAAATCAATATGGCCGACACCGATCACCAATATTTATTAGAGTTATATACATTTCTCCAGAGACGTTTCTCTGCTTCGCCCACAATCCTGCCTGGTGTTAAAAATACACTATGGAAGAATTTCATATCAGTTGATATTAGGGCTGCAGCCAGTGATTACTTCAGTTATTGATTAATCGATTATTAAGGCAATCGATTAATTGGACTAAACTTATACACACAGATGAAATAACATTGTAAATCTGTTCTCCCCAAAACTCAAGTAGCATAGTTTTAGCTTCACCGGATTTATGGAAAAAATATATATCTTTTGCTATTCAATTATTAATTTTTTAATCAAATATCAATCATCACCAGATCAGTCCTGTATTGATATTAAGTTGATCAGAAACTGCTGAGCTTTTCATGTTGGATTTTTTTTGCTGCAGATGAATCCTTTGCTACAAATGATCAAACCTTCACTAAAAGAATTCTGATGGTGCGATTTAGACCATAATTTATTTTCTTATTTTAAAAAAAGAATCAAATGATTTGTTTATTAGCATTATTTCATGCATTTTTAAGTGCTTAATTAAAAAGAAATCAGAAGAATGTAAGTTTCTTTTAATCTGATTAATCGTCAGAATGATAAATTACCAAATTAATTGTTAGCTGCAGCCCTAAAGAGCTCTCAGGTCAGGTGCAAAAAAAAAAAGAGGACTTGTTGGTATGGAGCAAAACGGCGTGTCCATAAAAGAGTTTTGCACGTCACCATAGTGAAGCACGGTGGTGGGAGCATAATGCTGAGGGAATGCTTGTCCTCAGCAGGGTGAGAAAAGCTGGACAGACGTAAAACCTGCAGGAAAACCTGTGATGAGCTGCAGAATTTATTACAGGAGCCGTTGATGTGACGCAGTTGGAACGACTTCAAACGGGAAACATTCAGTTTGCTGCCAAGTAAAGCTGGCAGCAGCTTGCAGTGAAATGCGTTTCTTCATTACTTCAAGTTCCTCCGAAACTTAAAACTGTTAAAACTGTGGAGCTGCTGCATAACCCCAAGCTGCTGCAGGCGTCATGATGCAACCAGAGGCTGGAATTTCACTCAGGATCGACGCTGATGTAAACCTCCAGCTTCTGTTCAGAGTTAAACTTGAGCGAGTGAAAGGAAAAAAAACCAAACCTCAGATCTGACTCATGATTGCAACACCTTTAAGATCATTTGGGTTGTTGTTCCTGTTGTCCTTGTTGGCAGTTTAACTAGGTTACAACTAATAAAACACGGCGATCTGTTCCTGGCTGGTGTGTCTGAGCCAACTGTGACGTCCTCAAAGTGAAGAACTCTGTGTACCGAGAACAGGAAGTGCAGCGTACAGAACAAAAACACGCCGCGCAAACAGACACGGCACATTTCAGTTTGATCACGTGGCGTCAGCAACCAGATCCAGATGAAAGTCCGAGCGCCGCTGTGTGCAGGCGGCTGAGCGAGCCGAGTCAGGCCCACTGCTGCCACAGCTGTGCTGGAACTTCACCGCGACTCCGGAGGAATGAGAAACTACACACAGATTACTGTAGCGCAGGAAGCCGCAGGAGGAATGTTTCTGCTTTCAGGGGTCGACACATGAGACCAGGGGTCAAAGATGGCAAAGAAAATACTCTGAAATATTCCACTGGCTGATTTACACTAAATAATCTGAATCAGTGGAGGCAGAAGAGAGAAGCTGCAGGAGTCGATGTAAAGCTACTGTTTAGAGCTGAAACGATTAATCAAATAATATTTTATCAATTCAGTTGCTGTTCAATCAAAACATAACTGAGCAGTAACTGTACAAAAACTAGGTACATTTTCCAGTTAAGATAAAAAAAACCTTTTTTTTGTAAATACTTTCTACCCAGAATTACTGCAAGTAGTAATTTTAGCTTCATTTGGTTCAAATTTTGTAAATAAAATAAAAAGATCAGTATCCATACTATGTTTTCATATTTATGTTGGAAGTATTTTTAGCTGCAGATGAAACCTTTGCTGCAAATAATCAGATATTATTGCATTTTAGGCAAGAAAATGTTTGTCTGATTTTAAAAAGGAACTGAATGATTTGTTTATTTGCATCTTTAAATACATTTCTAATACTGTATAAAAAGGCTTTTGATGAAATCTCCACAAAATGTGCCAATTGTATCTCATCATTTGATTAATCATCAAAATAAATCGACAGATTAATCGATTGCTAAAATAATCGATAACTGCAGCTGAATCCCTGTGAAGCGAAGCTGTAAACTGGTTCCTGTCTGACACTGGAGATCCTGAAAGGCCTGATCTGCTGCAGGGAAGCTTCACAAGTTCAGTCTGACAAACAAACGTCTGTACTTGTGAGGAGCTGAGGCCTTTCAGCGATAACATTCCTCAGCAAACGTTTACTGTAAGTCCTGTCAGAAACATGAGAACAACAACAACAGGGCCAAGATAATGAAACTCTGGGAGTGGAGATGAACTGGAGGGAGGAGCCCTGGACCAGTTTCATCACTTTAATTATATACAAAAATACACCATGAGGCATAATGTCAAAACCATTGTTTTACATGTTCAAAGGAGCAGGTGGGAAAATAAATGTATCTAAATACTCCAGTTAATGACTAATTGCGTACAAATCAGTTGATGATTATAGATTAACCCCAATTAATCATTTCAGCCTTCATTTGGCAACATTTATAGCCCAGGAATCCATGGACCTTACCACAGGGGCCGCTTTTCATTGGCTAATGCCCATTGTACGTCACAGCGCAGCTATCAGTGGGTCACCGTCTCACAATCTCATGCTAATGTACATTATGGACTAGCAGACCGGCAGAAAGTTTTTGCGTCAGGACTCAAAAAAATGGTTCTCCACTGTCAGTGGAGAATCTGTACAGGTGATGTCAGGTATCCTGATCGTGTTTGTGGAACTAAAATTCACAGATTTCCAAAATCTGAAACGGAAAGTCTTGCTTGGATCAAAGCTTTTTCACGATGCATTTGCAGCTCAACAGTCGTAGGATCAATAAGAACAAAGGATTGTCTGCTGGTGTCAGTATTATTGCTTTGCTTTCTTTGTGTTTAGTGAATNACATCCATTATGAAAACCTTTTAGCCAAGTACAGCATAATGGCAGCACCGATACAACTTCTACACCTTGAATCCTGTTACAGCCTTATGTTAGCTGAACAGATCAATATGCAACATGTACCGTATCTGACATACATGAAAGATTTTATTTCACCTGAAAAGGCTTTTTACTAAACTGTAATCATGTTAGCCATGCTAATCTGTTAGCCACCGAGTATCAGGCCTAGGCACATTCGAACATTTGCCAACAGAAATCACCCTCTAAACCATGATTGTCCGACTTACTGAGGGTGTGAGGATCTGCTGCGTTCCTCATGGACCGCTAGCTTTTAGCTGTGACGCGCAGAATGTTGGAGGCATCGCGGCTAAAACACCTTGATGTCGTCCAAAAAAGATTACATGAACTTGTTGGTTCCCCTGTTCATGTCGTGGATTATATTTTTTGGAAATCTGGCAGAAATGCTAAACTAATTGACTCAGAAACACTCTGCAGAGAGTCAGTCGAAATGAAAAATGCCATGTTTAGACGTAGAAAATAAGCAACGCCAGGCTTTGTTTGTGAGACATGTCGTCACGTGGGACTTTCGAGGAGCGTTTCTGGGCAGAGCTTGGTAAGGTCCATTCCTGGACCCGCTTCAGTTCTGGGCCCATAACGGTTCGATTGGACTAGGATGGCACTGCTAGCAGTTACATTTACAGGCTTGGATTACTTGGAGTAGTTAGAATAGATACTGATCACAGCAATTAGCAGGATTCACCTGAGGCCAGGTGAGTCCAACAGGCCACTGGTTCAGCAACAGGCTGTAAATGAACAACTTGGCTGACTTCTGAATTCAAAACAAACAAAACAGAAGAAACACAGCTCTGCTCCACAGAGCTGAGAGTGACTAAAAGTGTTTAAAATGTGTGAACAACAACAGGAAGAAAGCTAGACTTCAGGAACTAAGACTAAAATTCACAAGAAGAGAAAAACATTTGGCAAGAGGGAGGAGTTAAAGAGAACAAACTGTCCTAGATCAGAGGACAACCTGTGGTCATTATCTGTTTAAATGGCAGTGAGTGTTTATGTCCTCTGGAGTCCCAACCTGACTGAGGACATAATCTGGACTGTGTCCAGGTGGGTGAACTATATTTACTAAGTAATGGAGGATTACAGATTACAGCAGGAGCTTTATGACTGTCCTGCAGCAGAGAGAGGGACGCGAACACTGGAGCTAAAATAAATTAGCTTTATTTATCAAATAATGGAATAACAGAGATTATTTTTAATCAGATTTATATAAATCATTTAGACTTTTGCACAAACAAAAATAACACTTTTTTTTATCCTGAATGTCACCAGAACAGAGGAACTATCTGACCTTCTGCTGCAGCTCATTTTTAAAGGAAACACTGTAAAAACAAGCAGAAAATAAACACAAACTCTCAGCAGATATTTCTGCTCGACACAACGACGTGAAATGAAAAGTGAGGCTGAATCCACGCAGAAAACCTCCGTCTGTGACCGTGGAGTAAACAATGGCGCAGAAACAAGAAGCGCGGAGCCTCCAGAGGAAACACACGACACATTTTCACCGAAAGCGACACATTTTGGCCAGAAAAACGGAGACATTAGCTGGACATGTAGCAGCGGATTTAGCTCATTTAACCACAACACCAGCTGTTTGTTCTCGCAGCCGGACTCGTTTCGGGAAATTTCGAGCAAATTCTCCCACATTTGCATCGTGTAAATCCAATTTTCATTAGAATATAGTATTAAATAAATGGATCTCACCGTTTAACCGCCACGACCCCGTCTTCCTTCTCCATGTTTCATCAGAACACAAAGCAAAGTCTCACTGTTTCCTCACGACGTTCACTGTATCTGAGAGAAGCGACTAATACACAGATATCACTGCGCGGGGCTGAAGACGTCACCGGCTTTCACAGGCCGCTTCCGCTCAGCCTTTCAGAATAAAAGCCTCAATGTAGGCTAATATAAACCAGTGGAGTAAATAAATTACAACCTGATCAGTTCTTGTTTTATTTATTTATTTATTTATTTATTTATTTATTTATTTATTTTAAATCTCATATATTTACCAGAGTTTATGGTTATATATTTTTTAAATCATTTTTCTATAATACGATTTAAACCCACCTGTTTAGAGTTGATTATGGATAAATTAGGGTTTTAATGTCTGAGGTTTGAGAATCATTATATGATGTCGCTCTGCTAAAACTCTGTTCGAGACCCGATAAGGGCAAGTCCTCATGTAGATGTTTTTAAATGTTTTTATTTTTATTTTTACTTTAAATAATGTTTTTATCTCTTTTTTTATCTCTTCAAAAATCTTTGTCTCTTTCTGTTTTTATTTTTATTTTAAATTATGTAAAACACTTTAAAATGCCTTGCTGCTGAAATGTGCTATACAAATAAAATTTAATTGGTTGATTGATTGATAATCAGTCTAAATAAATATTTCAACTGTAAATATTTATTTTAATACGTGGGCATAAATATTTGAATTTTAACACAAACCAGTATACATCAACCTTTGTTTGTTGAAAATGACAATATTATTAACTTTCACTCAAAGGTTTTGGCACAAATAAATTGAAAGATTTTAAATAGTTTTAAATCGATATATTGCTCTGTGCCTCCCAAAAATTTCCTGCCACCCTTATAATTTTTTTTTCTGAGAATAATTTTCCAAATATGAAACAATTCAACCAAAGAATTATGAACAACAGTATATAAAACAACAAATAATTAACAGAACAACTCCATATGCTGCCATGACGCAACTCTGGAATTAATAAAACAATAATAGATTATTTTTAAAAATAACTGATAGATCCCTATATGTTCTGTACGGGTTTCACTTTTTAAACTTAAATTACTAAAATAAATCAGCTTTTCAACACTAATGGCGAACGTTCCGTCTTGTGGTGCGTTTGTGTTAGCTGGGAATTTAGACTTTCAAAATGACGTCACACTCAGTGTTGCTGTTCTGGGCACCGTCCAGGCTAACTGTTGTTAGCAAAACGTTGTATTTATTTGCGTTTTGTTAATTCAAACCCCCAACATGTCACTGACTGGTGTTGAAAACCTGAGTGGATCGCAGCTCGAAGGAGAAGCAAACAATCCGCGCTACACCTGAAGGAGTCCATCGCTGTAGCCTTTAAGGAAATGTTGTGTCGGGATTGTGGAGGTTTTTCTCCAAATGCACATTTTCCGATCGTGATTTGAATTTTAGGGACCTTCAAATTGTCTTTTTTTTTACCTTGAAGTTAGAAATTCCCCCTTTTCCGGTGGGACTAGAACGCACCATGAAAGTAGGTCAACGAAGCGAACGCGGCTTTTATTTTCTGTCTTTCGGTTTTCGCCGTTGCTACGTTTCCAGCTTGACGCTTCCGACGCTGCCGTGTCGTCACACACCCACCCTACGTCACTTTACGTCGTGTTTACGTCTTTTCATAGGCTTTGAAGAGGGGCGGGGTCTTGAGGGAACCTATAGATGCTATTTCGGTTCAGTACACGACGCGTTACATAACCACATTTCAACTGAAAATTGAAATCATACACGGTCAAAACTGTACGAAACGAGGTGACGGAGGCGGGACTATTTTAGGGAAGAGGATTAGGGCCACGGGGAAAAAAAGAATCCTGATTTTAATCTCAGAATTCTGACTTTAATGTCAAAATTCTGAGATTAACGTCAGAATTCTGAGATTAACGTCAGAATTCTGAGATTAACGTCAGAATTCTGAG
>CAEGAF010026943.1:0-20787 GCA_903067075.1 Micropoecilia bifurca | reverse complement strand
GTGTGTGTGTGTGTGTGTGTGTGTGTGTGTGTGTGTGTGTGTGTGTGTGTGTGTGTGTGTGTGAACCTGTTCATCCCTCTGCCAGTCCCCCTCCTTACCCCCCGTGGCGTCATCACCACGGCTCTCACCACATATAGGGAAATCTTACACCACATGTGTTAAACGGTACAAAAAAATAAAAGTGGATCATCCATGGAATTAAAGTGGAAAAACATGTACAATAATAGAAAATGAAGTAAAAAAAAGCAATGCTATAGTTTTCTGGATTTAAGTGCCATGCTAGCTGCTCAGTTTCTCTATTTCACCATAATATGTCCTAAGTGACATCATCAGCTGTTGGAATATCCTTATAATCCATGTCATGCTTTGGTCACTCTTCTTTAAAAGTCGGTCTGGCTGCATGGCAAGAAGTCCAGGAAGAGGGATGTTGAAGTTGGGGATATGATTCTTGCCCAATATGGAAGCCTCTGTCTCAACTCCTCTGAGTTTTGGGGTTAGGGTTCATGTGTTACTTGAGTTTCCAGGATGCTAATCAGCTGCTCAAACAATACTTTGTTGCCACAGTTGCAACTGACCAAAAAACAACAAAAAAAACATTCCTGCTGCACAGCATCCAAACCAGAAAGAATCATTTTTGCAGGACATGTTTTATGATCATATATAGTCTGTGTTTGTATTATGGACAGGTCTTGATGGGGCCTGAGTTCAACACCTCTTATGAAACTCACCCTGTACGACATGAAGCTGTATAGATGATGGGAACCTCTCTGACATGCTGGAGCGATACTGCTGAGCTGTGGCCATTTGAATCCAATTATAAGAAAACCCAGATGGTTCTGTGTAACAAACCATCTGGCGTCAGGTTGTCTTCAATGGATACTTCACAGCTGGTTTAGGCTAAGCTATTGGAATAGTAATATGACCGACCATTAAACAAAAATAAAACCAAAAGTATAATCAAAGCACAAATATACTCGGTAAAATGGGTTCCTTCTTTTTATTTTTGTTTTGCTTTAAAGTGGCTTATCGGCAGCCAGGTTGCAAACAATGATGTTGCAAACAGAGATTCTTTCAAGCAATCAAGAGCTGTGTCACTAGGACTGGGTTTCAGAGCAATGAGAGGAAGTATCTTTGAATAAAAAAAACATCCCAGCCTAAATTTGAAATATTTTTTGTGTGCGTGTGGAAGTTGACATAACCAACCACAAACTCACTATGTAGACAAAAACAAATTCATTTTTTCCTAAAAAAAAAACATCTTATGTAAGACATTGACAAAAAAATGGGTGAGGGAATTTGCAACTAGATGTAAAAAAAGATAACTACATGAATAAAGGAACATTTTAAATTCCAGGATGTCAGAGTGAGAAAAAAAATATAATTCCTTTTTTTTACATTCTCATTAGTGCTTTCAGTCTAGCATTTTGAGATTTTGGACTTCTTGATTAGTAAAAAATTGAAAGTAATCTAGCCTTGAAGAGACAAATTCATTGATAGGGTTTTTTTTTTTTTGTACCAGTCTTGGAGAGGATATGCCTATCCTTTCTCTTTTGTTAAACAAAAAAAAGAGTCTAAAAATGTGTTTAAAATAAGAAATCTAATTGGAACATTCTTCATTTTATTAGTGGAGGCCAATTGAATTCCATCTAGACTAAGCAGATTTTTTTTATGGTACATATAAGATGTCTTTTGTGAATTTAAAAGAAGAAAGCTGGAACACACACATGTTATCATGTAGCTTACCTGACAGATAAAAGCAAGTTAAAAGTCCAAGTAAAAATAATAAAATAAATAAATTCCTAAGCTATTGTGACTCCAAAATAAAACTACTGGTAAGGGCCGTGCAGCATAAAATATTTTTGAGAACTCCAGTGAATCTGATGTGGATGACAGTGGAGTAGTAATTCCTAAAGTAGCAGAATAGAGATAAATATCGAGCAAAAGAAAGCCGAAACATTCTCTTCTGAAATTCAACTATGGGTTAGAATAGCTGGACAAAGTTTATATTAATGTTCACAGATTTGGATCTGTGAAACTATTGTCACTTTAAACCAATTCCCTCAATTAAACACGCACTGCTAATGGACAGGAACGTTGACTTTAAGAAAAAAAAAACAACAAAACTAGATAGAGCACAGATCTTGCCTCTTAATACTGTGCTGACAGTTATTTTTAAAATTTTCCAGAGAAATACAAAGTGGTCAGTGATGATTGGTTTTGTGAGAAACACTGTAGAATTGTAAATTAGCTTATCTCACAGGCTTAGGGTAGGTTGAGCAGGATATGGGTCAAGCTTGAAGCACTAATACATAAAAAAACCTTTTTTTTCACCAGAATGGCTTTTTTTTAGTTTCAAATCATGTCTGGCTTTGCTAGATTTGGCATAAATCCGGCCAAATATTCATATATAATCAACAGATGAAAAAAAGTACATAAACTGACTTGTGTATAGCTTTTTAAAATATTGCAGAAATATATAAAATGACTATAGCAGTCAGTGACACCTTTCCACATGATAGAGATAAAGAAAAAGCCTCACATCTTCTTACTCTGTTTATAAGTACATTTATAACTACAAAGATGCAGTGGCAGTGTTCTAATGTGCATAATAGTCTGCAGCAGGTTTCCCCATGAGGGAATGAAACTGGGACACAGTCCTATTACATACCTTGACTTATCCTATAACACACAGAGACAAAAACTTCTTATAAAGTAGGATTCCAGATTGGCTGAAGTAAAGAGGATACGATTCTTCTAAAACAAGTAAATGAAGGAATGTTTGTTAGCTTTTCTGCAGTGATTAAAAAATAAATAAAATTCTTACCTATTTTGTATCTTCCACCCCTAGGTTAAACAATGCTTCCATTAGGTTTAAAAGCATTTTTAGTATTTTGATTTTATTATCACATTTTGTTTTAAAGTTCAGCCCAAAAACTGTTTTTTTTTGTAACAAGTAACAAGTAGGTGTGCATGCGACAGCAGAAGCCTGGATTGCCGCCACACAAAGGGTTGTGATTAAAAACTCCAGTTGGACTTTGACGAGTGTGGGATGAGTCTGTGTGGGTTCCCTCCAGTTACTGTGTCAACTTCTTCCAGCACTTTCAGAAAACGTTTCTGTTAGTTTTAAAAAAAACTCCTGCTTGTGCCGTCACAGTGGATAACGTAGCGGCGGCACAGGGTGAGAGGTTTTGGGCTGTCAAACTTTACCGACGCCCGCGCACACAAACGCGGTTCACAGCAATATTCAAATTATGCCAATGTATTTTGAAATATGTTGTTTTTTTGTTTGTTTTGTCTTTTTGTTGGTATACTCTGGCCAAGATGGGCATATACACAAGAGAAAAAAAACAGTTTGTACATGTATATATATATATATATATATATATATATATATATATATATATAAATATAAATATATATATATATATTTCCTTTATTTAACCAGGTCAACCCCAATGAGATCCAGATCTCATTTTCAAGAGGGACCTGGGAAATACTCCAATACTCCAGTTTAATGTGATAATACTCCACATTAAACTGCTTAAATATGAATAAATTGGTGTCTTTGCATTCAATGACTAATTTCAGTTAAATAATAGCAAACCTTTTTATACTGATGTAATTTGGAATAATGCAAATTAAAAACTGCTTTGATTTGATTGACCAAACAATATTTATGAACTACTTATGTATCTCCCTAGTATCTAGAGAGTCACATAAAAGCTTATGGTGGCCCACATTTGGCCCCTGAACCACGAGTTTGAATAATTTCTGCAAGGCATTGTTTGCAAATTTGATACTTTCCTCTCAAAAACATAATAAAAATACACATTCTGTCTCCACTGCTAATGATTAATAACAGAAAATGCTCAGTTACACCTCAGTATTTTCCTCACTACTTGTGACTCAGGAGTTAAAATTTTCTCCGTTTGCATTCTTATAAAGAACCAGAGTCAGAGCGATGAATGGGAAAGTCGCAGGGCAATCTGCAGTTCAGCACCAAAATGGCCAAGCTATATATAGAATATTGTAAAAGCTGCTATTTATTATCACTTTTAATAGATTGCACCTCATTAAACCAAGTGACCCCACATAATGCTGTAAAATATCAATGTGGACATGTTACTTTGTGTTTGAACACTTCAGATGGAAAAAATTACTGGATCGAAACCAATACCGACTTTGTTTCCAGTTCTAAGACAAATCAAATCCAACATCAGGGCTTTTCCAAACTAATTTTGTCTTTTTCCTCTCTGATTGGCCTTTCAGTCCATGTTGGTACAAATAAAGTAACTCTGTAATCAGCGTCATCCTTACAAGGTTTTTAGCTTCTGTTTTAAATCCAAAAGCAAAATAAGTTAATTTCTGAGACATTCTCAAAGTGTTTAACTTGTTGTTTGAGGATCAGGATTTTGCTGATTTCTTTTGATATTTCTACCATTCAACAGAAAAATTAACAAAAAATTGTACTTGAGTAAGAGCAGAGCTATTTCAACATTTGTTTAATCAAGTAAAAGTAAAAAGTAGCTGCCAGGAAGTTACTTCGTTACTGAGTAACTAATCAAAACGTTTAATAATTTAAAAGTACATCAACAAACGGACCAAAATATAAAGTTATCTGGAAATTTTGGCAGCTTAAAGACCAAAATGAAAATATTTTCCAAAGCAATTCCTTTGAAGAAGAAAAAACAGAAACGTATTTTGGTCAAAATAATTTTGTTCTTCCTTCAGTGAAGTAAGAGTAGCAATACATCACGATAAAATTACTCTAGTACACTGCAAAAACAAAATGTCTACCGAGTATTTTTGGTCTAGTTTCATAGTACACTTGAAATAAGACAAAAAACTTTTCAGCAAAATTTATGAGTTTGTTTTAAGTCAACAATTATTTAATATTGATTAAGATGTACTGGTTCTACTAGCAGATTATTTCACTTATAACAAGACATTTTCCCATCAATATTGAGGATTTATTTACTAAAACAGGCTCCTATATGTTGCTGAACAGTTACTTACAAGTTAGTTTTGTCTTTTTTAAGCATATAAGACTAGAAAAAATACTTGGTAAGACTGTTTCACTCTTAGGGTAGTAAAAATACTCTTAAAAGTACATCTTTTCCAAACCATCACTCAAGTAAATGTAACTAGTTGCTACCAAATCTGGATTTAATGCAACCAATTTGGAAAAACCGTTGCGTCTTTTCAGTCAGTATGTGTAAATATCTGGTTCGTAATGTTTACTGACGTAAATGTTTCTTATCCAGAGCCTCTTCAAGGACGAGTGCAAGTTCAAGGAGACGCTGCTGCCGAACAACTACAACGCCTACGAGTCTTTTGTTTACAAGGGCTTCTACATCGGCCTGAGCAAGCACGGCCGGGTAAAGCGAGGCAACAAGGCGACCACCGCCATGACTGTCACACATTTCCTCCCGCGACTATGAAAGAAGCTGACATTTTCAGAGAAAT
The DNA here is from genome assembly GCA_903067075.1 of Micropoecilia bifurca. Taxonomy (NCBI): domain Eukaryota; kingdom Metazoa; phylum Chordata; class Actinopteri; order Cyprinodontiformes; family Poeciliidae; genus Micropoecilia; species Micropoecilia bifurca. Next base: position 15,321 of record CAEGAF010026943.1, on the reverse strand, counting down.
TTGCACATGTGGATGTTCCTCCAGGTAACAAATATGTAGAAATGGAAAGTCACGATGGACTGCGAAGGAAAACACAAATATTTATTCTGTTATACATATTTATGTGTATATTTGGATAGCTGTGTTTGTAAATGTATGCCAAACTGTGCTGCTTATTGTTTTTCTGGACAGGGCGAGTCAAAGCCCGTCCCTGTCCCACTTTACCTTGGTGCTTGCTGAAACTCAACTACACGCCACTTACTTTTCGGAGATGGGAGGATGAGCTTAAATGCTGTGCTTTTAAAGAGTGAAATGAATACTTTTTATTACCTCAACGAACCACTTCACTAGATGAAGGACTGCATGGACTTCTGCTCAAATATCCGCCGAGTTTATCGTTTTATTCAAACCTTTAAATGCTTGACGGTTCACTGCTTGGTTACTGTTGTCCTGCAGTGGAGGGGAGAGAGAAATTTAAATGCACTACTTCGTTCCTGCACGATTTAAAGGTGCCTTGGTGTTCCCACTTGCTGGCCCCCTTTAAACCTCTGTGTAAGAGACACCGGGCGAGTCAGAAATAGGGCTGACGCTCCGGAGAGAGGGCCTCACAAGAGGGGGAACGAGGGAGGAGGGGGTCGGCTATCTCTGGTTTATTTTCTTTTCTGTAATTAGATTGATTAAGTAATAAACAATCTGTGGTTGAGACCGGAGAACGGTCGGCCATGGAGGCTGGCACAAGGCCAGGTGTTTTACTGTGTAGCTAAGAAAACAGGGTGGAAATCCGTATGTGCCACAGCATGGGGGGACGGTTCGGGTCGGACCTGGCTTGCTTCTGCACAATTATCGACTGAGTAGACGAAGCAAATAGCAAATAGCAGTAGAGTGTGCTGCTGTTATTTTGGAAATGCGAAGCTTTTAGCTGCTAAAGGAAATGGAAAACAATGTAAATAGCTGCAAGTTTAAAAGAAGACGTTTTTGTAGCACAAAAAATACAAAAGGCTGCACAAGAAACCAGCAATGATGCTACTTAAAACACTCGGTTTGTCTTTGGTTTTGTGTTTTTGGGGATTTTTTTGCAGCCTTTCTGTCTTTTTCAGGCCTAAATGCAATTTTGGCGATCAGCACCTACATTAAGGCTTAACTATTTCTCCACAGAGGAGGAGGGGCTTTAGGTATAAATAGCACCAGTTTGTTCACAAAGCAGAAGGTGGAGGCCGTTTTGCAGACTCACGAATCGGATATTCTCGTTCAGTATTCCAAAGATGTTTTTCTCGCCTCGTTCTCTGAATTCCCCAGACTCCACCGGAGTGGATCTACTTGTAGTTCCTGCAGCTGTTAACTGCTTCATTCCTGTGCGACGGGAAGCAGGAATATTTAAACCCAGGAAAGACGTGTGCATGCTGTCTTTGTTTGTCAAACCGGCCCCCCCTGCAGGAATGCGGGTCTGCCAGGATGACAGGGGCGCTTCCCCACATACCTGAACCCTTGACAGGCTGCGCTGTCCACCTCTGCCTGTTTGCTGCCCCCAACCTTCACCCGCTGCAGGGAGGAACCTTTCAGATTCCAGTTTTAACCTGTCAGCTTCCTCCTCTCATTTCAGCCTTTTTTAGTTCAAGGTCAGAGTCACTGAGCAGCCTGTGGTCAGGGTGGTCTGTTGTCCACAACAGGAATTTAGATCATCGTTTTAAAAGTGCTCATATCCCTTCATGTGTCGGCTAAAACTACAAACTGTATGTGAGATATCAATGCAAATGAGAATAACCGTGAAGTGGAAGGAAAAAGATTCATGTTTGTTGTTGAATTTGGCTGAGTTCTGATGGAGAGCAGTGTTTTGTAGGTTTGTAGTTGTGCTATACGCCTTACCATTTCAGATGACCCATTGAACAGAGCTCTATGTTATGTTCACACCTTGAAATATTGTTTTAGGTGACTCATTATGCTTCCTTTGACAGATTAGGATCGGTTTAACATGTTCATCACATTTAAATAATTCTTAATGAGATTTTAATCTGCCTATTTTAAGCTTCTCTTGTCACTTTAAACTCAACATTTAAACTCGTGTGTGAAAATGGATGCTAACAGATGCGCAATTATACAACCGCACATTTTTGAAAAGCATTAGCAGAGCCTCCTGCGCAACTGACAAGAACACAGCAAGTGGTTTCTGGATGGTAAGTCAACAACAAAACACTTCTGTTTTTCAGCAGCCATTGTATAGCACATGCAGCTGTAAAATCAAACAAGCTGGAGCTCAACTTGGGTTGCTAGGTAACGGGCTGGACTTTGCTGGGGTTGCTAGGTAACGCACAGTGCCCATAGGATGGTTAGTTTGGTTTATTTAAAACAGAGACATGGTGCAAAAAACATTAATAAGATCATTTCCATCTGTATGAATGTGATTCAACAATTGGGAGGTTTTTGAAATGGCTCATTTTCCAGACACCAAAAAATTTCCAAAAGACAGCTGAGTGTCTTTTTTAAGCGCTCGAGCTGTTTTCAGAAGCAGTTGAGACCCAAATGGAAGTACAAAAATATTTCAAAATATGAATTTTACATAACAGATCCCCTTCAAACGTTTCCACTACTTCATCCCTGACCTGTCTGCATTGTTCCTTGGTCTCTTGATGCTGTTTCACCAAGTATTTACTGAGAAGATGATTTCAGGTTATCAGTTGCAATGAATTTTATTTGCAGAGTGAAGGATGAGATGATTTGTAAAAGAACCATGCACCTGCTTCCTTCTACTTCACAATTTTGTGCTACTTTGTGTTGGTCTGTCACATAAAATCCCAGTTAAACACTGAAGGTTCTTGAATAATTTCACAAAGAACTGGATGAAGTTTAGTTTTTTTTCAACGGATTTCATCTGCTAACTGCTAAAAACGCATCATTTTACCATGTTTCCTGCTCTTTCCTCAAAGCGGTGGTGTTTCTGTAGCGAGGACCTTTGCAGAGTTGATGCAGTCTGTGATGATGCAGGTGCTGAGCTCACCTCTGCTGCTGCAAACCCCCCCATCTGTCCTGACCTCATGCTGACACGCCGTTTGGATTCATGTCTCCTCGCACGTAAAACCGCTTCAGAGCATAAGGACGAAGAAGCTTTCCTAAAAGAAACAAAGATACGAATTTGTAGATGAGGCTGCATGCTAGTTCCTTTGGAGATTTCTCGGAATTTAATTTAGACTAAGAAAGTAAAAGTTAAACTTGCACATCAAGAAGTCTGATGTCTCTAGTAGCACTTTAAGGTGGACATCTTGATCAGTAAACAACAGCAAATAAACATGTTTGATACTTAAAACTCAGCGTTCAGCTTTGATCCAAATCTTATTAAAACAAAAAAGGAAAAAAAAGAAAAAAAAAACATTTTCTTGCTACTTATTTTTCTTTCCACATCTTATTTTCGGTTTAATTTAAGTGACGGTAGAGAAAATGTCGTTTTATGTTTGAATGTACAGCAGCAGCCTGAGTTTTGAGGCGCGTGCTTCATCTGTTCTCGATTCCTCTGTTCTCATATACCTCACCTCCTGCCTTAGTTTTGGTTTGCTGATCACTGTAAAACAAGAAGAAACAAACTGTAGTGATTTGTTTCTGTGGGCAGACATTGCTAATTATTTTTGTTCCTTTTATTTTTGTACGTATGTGCTGTGCACAGCAATCTACTGTATTCCTGAGACAAGAAATAATAAAAGTTTGTTTTGTTTTTTTTTAACGTGTGGCTGATGATGTGTTGTGTCCACATTCAAAACTTAAAGGTATTTGATAAAGCTTGTAGAAGAAAAAAAACAATTAAAACCACTGAATTTGACTTTGTTTAGGACATTGAGTTCGTCAACAAACTACATCGATGACGCTCATGGCAAAGCTCTGCATTTTATAGTTTTAGTCTAAAATTAGACAAGAAGATGAACTTACTCTGGAGTTTATATCTGGCACACAGCATTAAATAATTATGCTACCTCGCCCTGAAGCAGACTAGTTAATGCTGACATCTTCTGGTTTGTCTTAGAGTCGGTGCTTTGTTGGGAAAATCTAAGAGTTGCTCAGTAAGCAGCAGCTGCAGACGTTTCTCAAAAAATATAACCAGCATAAAAAGACAATACAAGCTGAGTTATTTATTAACCAGGAAATGAGACAGAATCTGGAAACGTGAGTGATTTTCATTCCTCCATTCTTTCTAGAACTAGGAAGAAACACAGTGCTGCTCAGACGTTTACATACAGCATTCAACAACAATTAATTGTTACAAAACAAGGATCACCAAAAAAGTCAAAGTCCTGAGCAATCTGCTTCGCTTTTCCATCAAGAAACCTCTGAACTGATAAAACATTTATGCTTCATCTGCACATTTTTAACACAAATGGGATTTTGGGGCTTTAAAAAAGGCAATTCTAAACAGTAATGAACAAATTTTGACTTTTGTTTGGGATAATTTAACTCTCGATTGTGTAAGTTTAAACAATTTATCCCCAATGATCTCCCTCAGAAGAAAGAAAATTAGTTTTAATGTTTAAAACTGTTCAGGAAACACTAAAGGACGCACTGCTATCCACAGAGTAAATCTGGACAAGCCAAATACATTCTGGAGAAAAGTTTTAAGCAGCACAAATCCCAAGAAATCAATCGCTTCATTGTCCAGAAGAGTACAAAATAAAACATCCACAGTGAAATCAAACTTGTGCTGCCAGTTCTTATTTTCAAAATCATTTTTTATATATATTTTGCACAATTTTATTTAAGTTGGTAGAAATAAGCAAGTTAAAAATGGAAAAGATTTTCATTTCTACAGAAAAAAAGAAGCTCAATTCTTCGAGAGCAGGCAATTTTTTTCTTAGAAAACATAATTATAGCCAGTTTACTGTTTCCTGTTTCTACATTCTTTCAATAAGATGCAGCTTTTTAGCCTCTTTTGTGGGATTAATCCTGAGTGAGGCAATGTCTCCATCTGCTGGTGAAACTGTGGAAATGTGGAGACGTGCAGGTGCGTCAGAGTAAGACAGGACGGACAAAGTCTCGTGCGTTTGTAATATTTGAGCAAAAGTTGCCAAGAATGTAATTTGAAACATTAATTTTCATCACAAAACACCATGTAATTTTATCTTAAACTGTTTCAGGCCAATATTGCGTATTTGTTATAACTGCACAATCATATAAAGTGACTCTAAACGACAACCTGAACCGGAGGATTATTAATAAACAGTTTAAAGTGGAGGAGGAAAGAAGTATAACCAAAAATACGAGTCGTGTTTGACCAACAGCTCTGGGACAAACACACCAAGGTGGAAGTGGTCCTTCCGTTTTCAGCAGCCCGCACATCTTTGGGGGCGACTTTTTTTTTTTTCCTAGCAGGAGTGGCGCTCGGAGGGGTTTAAAAAGGTGCAGTCCGCAAACTTGGGCGCAACAGAGCTCCCAGTGCAAACCAGCAGGATGGACGTAAGCAAGCGACCGGGGACGAGGGACGCCGTGCTGGCGCTCCTGCTCGCCGTCCTGCAGGGTCTCCTCATCGGGGAAGCCTCCCCGAACCCGTCCCCGTTGGCTGGATCCAACTGGGGGAACCCGAGGAGATACGTCCACCTGCAGACGTCCACCGACCTCAGCACCTTCTACCTGGAGATCAGGTCGGACGGCGCGGTGCGCAGAGCCACGTCCAGGACGGCATACAGTAAGATCCGCTTCACGTCAATCTGTCCCTTTAAGGCGGAAAAAATATCCGTCTTTGACAGTTAAAGTCGATGTGTTTTTCACCGGCAGGTGTAATTCTACTGAAAGCTGAAACCCGGGAGCGCCTGGCCATCTTCGGAGTCAAAAGCAGCCGCTACCTGTGTATGGATTCAGAGGGAAACCCCTACACCTCGGTGCGTCATTTAAATCACCACTAAACCTCAGAAAAACACATGTTTTCACTGGATTTCGCTTTTAAATGTTTGTTTTTGCGGAATTTATCTACTTTGACGCACTTCTTATCGTCGCGTTTTATCTTAATTGATTAGTTTTTAAAATATATTTCACAACATAATTTCTCGCAATTAATGTCATTCGGAAGTTGTTTAAGCCGTTGAGTTGTGCGCGTTTGGCACAACTTTACGCACAACTTGTAAAGCCTCTTCTACTCTGGTACACAAACGTAGTTTCAGCAGGACGTTTCTCACTAAGGATTATCATCATTTTAACTGTAAAATGCGCACAAACACAACAAACTGTTTTTGCCAAGTTTCAAGCCAATTATTGAATTATTTCGGAAAATAATTAAGTGCTTTAATGTAACTTTAACGTTCCTTTACTTGTACGTTTTCTATAACTGTTATTAAACAAATGAAGCTGAACTATTGTGAATTAATTTGTGGATTTCCAGAAATATCTTGATTTGACTATTTTTTTTTTTTTTTCAAACTCGTGCTGTAAAGAGACTTAATCACTGAGGGAAAAAATAGCTCATATAAACAGCTTCATCTCAGTTTTTATCAGATTTTGGAAAAATAATTTTAAGTTTCTAAGGTACTGGGTTCACTTGAAAACTCACAAATCAATTACAACTCCTTATCAAATTCCTTCAAGTTCAACAAGTCAGTAAATTTAAATAATGATTTTTTTATTTTACAACCAGTTTAAGCCTCTATCATGCGTTTTTGTTTGTATTTAACATGAACTAGAACTTAATTAGTCTCATTAGGTTAAATTATAAAAATGTTGGGAATTTAATTTGTGTTTTAGCTGTTCAGCCTCACATGTATAAATCAAATAAAATCGTATAGTGTTTCATGGAGACACTTTTTTCAATTGCTAAGTTTTATTAAAAACAAAAAAAACTTAAATCAGAATTAAACGTCTTAGCTCACACTAATAAAACAAATGGTTAGAATATAAAGTTACAGTTGATAAACATTTTAGTTCCAAACTTTAATAATTGTTCAATAAATTAGCAAAGATTAACTGCTGAGACATATTTAAATATTTTACATTTTTAAAATTACTGAACTAAACAAGTTAAATTCTAACCAATTTCACCGAAAAAAAAATTGTTGATTCAACTTAAATAACTGCTTTGATTATTGAAAAAGTTTATCCTAGTTAATTTATTACATTTATTTTAGTGTGACAACTTAATAAATTTAAAAAAGCAGCTCGTAAAAACTTAATTCAATTATATTTGTTGATTGAAGCTTCATTATTTTTCCTTTATAGCATTAAAACATTTTTGCACATCTTGTTAGCCTCTACATTCAGCTACAATACTTGGTTAAAATTAAAATAATTTAAATGGCTAATCTTCATAACTTCAAAATTCATGTGTATGCTAATAAAAAAACTGAACTCAGAAATTTTTACAACTTAACTAATACAGTCATCATCATAGATTTTGGTTTCTAACAGTAAATTTTGTTAGAATTTACTGTTTGATACATTTATGAACTAATATATATATATACTTTTAGTGACAAAAATGTAGCTCTATTCAAAAATTATTCACAATATAGACTGATAAAATAAACACTCTAAACTGAATCCATATTTAGTGGCCCTGTTTTATCTCCACGCCTTTTTCTTTTCTTTTTATCATTATTTTTAAGCAGTTGGGAAGCATAGTGACGAAACCTTAAAGGGCAACAGCGCAAGTCACTCAAAAGGCTGTTGCTCGGCAACAAGAGTGAGTTGTTGCTAGGTAACCAAAGAACAAATGCGCCAACCTAGCTTAGCTGGCCGTTAGAGTTTACACAGATGAAGTTTTTCCTCTTACACTGTTATCAAAATAAACCAAAACGGTGATTTAATGTCAGACCTTGTTCGTCTTGCAGTCTGTTTGTCTCCGGGAGGAATGTTTGTTCAACCACAAGCTTCTGGAGAACAACCGCGACATATACTACTCCACCCGGAACGGCGTCCTGTTCAACCTGGAGGGCTCCCGGCAGGTGTACGTAGCGGGCCAGAACGTGCCGCAGACCGCCCTCTTCCTGCCGAAGAAGAACACGGTGCCGCTGGAGCGCCTCCTGCTGCACAGGGGGAAGAGGAACCAAGTGGTGGACCCCTCAGACCCGCACAACGCCCACATCCTGCAGACCGAGGACGGCTCGGACTCCAGGGCCGTGCGAGAGGACGACGGAGAGCTGGAGGTGGAGGTGGAGGTGGAGGTGGAGGTGGAGACTGAGGCTGGGGACGACGGGGTGAAGGCCTCCAGGGAGAGGCCGCACCAGGGTCCGTCCAACCACGACCCCTGGAACGCGCAGTCTTCCAGGCATGCTAGCCCCCGGATCACCGGCACCGTGGGATGAGCTTAGAGGGGCAAACTACTCATAAAGCTGCAGTATGGAACTTTGATAAAAATACATATCTTTACATATTTGTTGAAACTGTTACTATGTTCTGACCGTATGAGACAAACAATGTGGCTCCTCTATCTTCTCCCAGAGCTAACTAGAAACAACCAATCAGAGCCAGGAGGTGGGTCTTAGCGCTGTCAATCACTCCTCTGCATGAATGCTAATGCTATTTAACATTGACACAAATGACTGCTTATAAATCATTTTCCTGTAACAGATGTTTATCCTCCATTAGGCATTTAGCAGTGTACATGAGTTGATTGACAGCGCTAAGGCCCTCCTCCTGGTCCTGATTGGTTGTTTTTGGTTGCATTTCATCAGACAGCCATAGTAGCCCAGGGAAGAGGTGGAGATTGATCTATTCATAGATTACCTGTCTCATAACAACCTGTTACAACGTGGAGAGTTTAAACAAATATGTAAAAAACATGTTTTAATTATAAAAGTTATTCTGCTACTTTAAAGACTTTAGATTAGGCCAAACTTGAACGATTTAGAAAAGCAGTGTTTCCACGCTGAAGGTGGAACAAGGTGGCATTTCACTTGAGTTGCAATCACTTTTGCACAATTTCTACTATATTTAAATAATCTATAACATTCACTAGGATCAGTTCTTTAGACTTAGCCTTTTTTTAAAATAGTAGTTTAGATACTTAGTTAAATTCCCAAAACGTAAATTATATTCCATGTATTTAGTTGGTATTTTTTTTCTAAAACCAACAAAGCTCAGTAGAAAGAATATTTTCAAATGTAAATGTGTACTTTGTGGGTTTTCACTATCAAACCCACAAAGACTTAGAAGCCTGACTTATCCTACCTCTGGAGGACCAAAGGCCCCGTCTGCTGGTGTGAAGCCAGCCGGGCATCGCTTAAAATCTAAATGTACATATAAATATACATAGAAGTAGCTTCAGTACAGTTAGGGTTTTATTTTACTGCTTCTACATATCAGATTTTTTGTTACTTGACAAACCTTAACAGCAGATTATTTAATGTGGATTTTAACTGTATTTGTCCACCATCCAATACATGACTTGAAAAGAAGGTGACTACAGGGTAAAAACTTTAACAAAGTCAAAATTTTGAGCTCAAATTTGACCTCTTGTGAGATAAATAATCAGGTGCTGGACACCCAGCAGAACAAAAACAACCCAAACGCTATTTATTTATTTAAATCCATTCCTTTATTGTTATTTATGGTATTTATAAGAACGCTTTACAGTTATAATGTACATACAATCTAAAAAAAATAATAAAGGTTCACTTTTGAATGTATGAGCTGGAGTTGTTGTTGATGGAGATTTGCTTGAATTTGTTGCAAAATAAAGAGAAAAGGAAGCATTTTCCGCGTCTGTCTGCTACCTCAAGTGCTCTCCAGGTTTCCACTCACATATAACAATGTGGCACAGAAATCACATTAAATGCTTTTTAACACATGAATGAGAAATCCACACTTAAAGAAAAGTTTGATTGCAGAGTCCCGGTTATACTGGAGTTAGTAAAAATGTAAAACTGTTAACTAATCTTATCTAAGGTTCACTTATTGTTTTATTTGGATTGTGTTGTTAAATAGTGAAAAGGTTTTAAAGATTAACATTCAAAAACCTTCACAATTATTGGTAAAAGATGTAAAATGGCTTAAAATAAATTGTTTTATTTCAGCGGCACAAATTTTTACACTCAAAAAAAAAACGTCCGTACAATTGTATTGGTGAGAATAAATATTAAGAAATAATCAGAGTTGGCTCCCCCCATTCATCTTTTTTTCTCTCTCTCTTAAAATTCTAATTTTAATCTCAAAATTCTGGCATTTTTTTCTGGAATTCTAGTTTTTAAAAAATAAATCAGAATTCTGACTTTTTCCTCAAAATTCTAGGTTTTTTCTGAGAACTCCGACTGTTTCCTGATGTTGTGATCGATGCTCCATAAAAAGCTGTTATTAGTTGTGTTTTCTTTTTCTTTGTGTTTTTCTGTGATCTTGTGACAATATTGCTGACTCCAATTGCAGAATAAACTTTAAAATCGATCTTCTGCGCATGTGGGTCAGTTTGGGATTTAACTGGTAATATGAACGACCAGGCAACAACAACAAAAAAAAAAGGATTTGAGCACAAAACGTTGGAACAAAAAGTGAGAATATTTTTTTCAGTGGCCCCAACCCTCTTCTGTAGGCATTTCAGAGTAAACAGGAGACTTTAGAAGACAAACTGATATCTGACACAAACTCTAAAACCAATGAAAAATTTAAATAAAAATCAAATCTAAAGACTGTTTACTCTGTCTGTTCCTGTTTGAAGCCTTCTTCTGCAAATCATTATTTAAATGGCATGTTCTCGTTTTCTGAATTACAAAAATGTAATTAAAAATTCTGTTAAATTCATAACCAATTAATTACTATTATTGATCAGATATCCTAAAAATGATTTAAAAGAAGGTTAAACAGAAATAAAAAAAGGACTCAGTCATTGCTATCTAACAGGAATTGCTAAAGATACAAACAGATCTAAGAAAAATGTGACTTGAGAGAAAATAATTAACTTTTTTATTTGTGTTTTTTCCTTTCTCCTAATATACAAAAATTGAAGGTTTGAATTTTCACTTTCCCCCAGTTAGGATTATGCTGCTGCAGTAAAAGATTGATTTATTTTAAGGCTTTCTATACATTTTTAACAGAAGTGTCAACATCTCCATTCATTAATAACCTAAATCTGTTAAAGAGGTATTTCTTAATTTTATTGTGCAATTATGTCTGAACGGAGCTGAAAGTTGTCAGTTTGAGTTTAACTTAAGTGTTTTTGTCTTCAAGACGATGAGGTTTCAAGCATTGAGCTTATAAAACATTTTGAAATTTAAAAGTAATAATTTAACACCCCACAGCAAACGAACAGGCACATATGACAAAAAAAAGTGCATCAGCATGTCTCTACAATCCTTTACCCAGGATATTTTACCATGATTAAGGTTTTCAGTTTGTTGCACATGTATAATGAAGAACATCTGAACTCGAAGATAAATAGATTCAGCTTTGGTATTAAATTCTAAAAGTTTATAAATGAAATGCTCTTCCCTACAGATGCAACTTTTAAAATACTTCCCATCATTGGTAATCAGTAAAACAAGCCCGTTATCGAGAAAACACAGATTGATTTCATTTAAGGAAGTCCCACTCTTCTCCGTTTCTTCTCTGCTACTCAGTAGGCGTCAGGTCTTCCAGATGCTCCTTCCTGTTGGTGAAGAGGCAGCGGGCGGCAGAGAGCAGCGGACCCGACTCGCTCCGGCTCAGAGTGACAACGAAGCGGCTGACGCCCGTGTTGGGACACGGCGACAGCAGCTGCGACGTCTTCACGCCCGCAGGCGGGACGCACCTCAGGTCCTCCAGCAGGTGCCTGACGGCGACCCGGATGTAGGCGCCGTGGCTCACCACCAGGACGTGGGGCGACGCCCCCTGGTGGCTGTCAGAGGAGGCGACGTCTGTGGGCGTCTCCTGATCGTCCAGCATTTGTTTAAAAAGAAGTTCGAGGAAATTTTTGAACCTCTGCTTCACCTGGAATCAAGCGACAGGGAAACTAGAAGTTGAACATGACTGGTGAGAAGAAAACTCAGCAGAGTCTGTTTTTATTCTCTTTATTAGGGATTTTACATGCAGAGAAAAGCAAAAAAAAAAAATCCAAACATAAGCTTTAGAAAGAATTGCTGTCTTATAAGTAACTTCTCAGCAAAAAAAGGAGCTTGTTTTAAATCAATAATTCCTTAATGTTGATTAAATAATTTGCCTTTAGAACAAGACATTTTCCCCAAATTATAACTTATGGCATAATTTTTCATCAATATCTTATTTCTTGCTGAAACGTGACTTGTAAGTTAGTTTTGTTTTATTTCAAGTGTACTAAGATATTTGAATTAGAAACTAGATCAAAAATACTTTGTGTTTTTCCAGCGCTGCACCTACTCAAGTCACATAAAGGTTTTCCCATTTGTGAAGTTACAATTTCATTTTATTAGCATTTTATCAATCAGTCAAATTTTATTTGTATAGCACATTTCAGCAGCAAGGCATTTCAAGATGCTTTACATAATTAAAAAATAATAAAAAAATTAAAACAGCATGCGACATTGAATAAACAATAACAGAGAAAGATTTCGAGAAAAAAAATTAAAAAAGATAAAAACATACTTTTGTTACATAATTTAAGCTTATATATGAAAAACTGACACAAATTAGTGGATAATTGTGAAGTAGAAGGCAAATGGTGCATGGTTTCAAATATTTCTGACAAATCAAATTTTTAAAGTGTTGAAAAAAATCTTCTCATTTAATACTTTTGCTGCCTTTCCAGGTGTCTCTACTAGCTTTACACAGACCCACACTGAGATTTTAGCCTGTTCTAACAAAACAACATCCGTTTTTCCACAGATTCTGAGTTGGGTTTAAATCTAGACTTGGACTGGGCCATTCTTACACATAAATATATTGATATCTACCTTTCTGGCTCTTGAACATTTTAGTTAAAGGAAATTTCTCCAGAAACTTCCATCTTGACATGCATTTTAAACTGCAGGTTAATAGGTTTTTAATAGGTTTGATGGGTTTCGGAGCAACTAACGCAATGTGGATAATCAGTTAAAAAAATGACCTCAAATGACGGAAACCGAAGTTTGAATGTATTTTCTTGATGGAAGGGTTGTTGACGCAACAATTGTATCAACATATTTTAAGGATAAAAGCTTCAAAAAGATTTATATGAGAACAGAAAGAAATAAACAAAAATAATCAATGCTTTACATTTACATCTCAACATGGAATAATTCAATTTCTCAGCATTGTTTTGTTCTTAAAAAGCGATTTTGAGAGAATGGTTAAGTTATTTTATTGTAATACCTAACGGTGGCCACTGCATGTCGCAGTTTTGGAGCAAATTGACTCTTAAATTCTGACTCACCTGGTCTAAAGTTTCTCCTCCTGGCGGCGTGAAATCATGGCAGGACTGACCAGCTGCTTTCGCCATGTTCCTCAGATACTCTTTGTCATGGCCTTCAGCCACGCCAAAACCCTGGACCACAACAACTCAGCTCAGAACCGAACCCAGGAAAAAAACAATAATTAAACACATCCAGTTTTTATTTTTTATCTTAAATTGAGTGGATCTTACCCGTTCTCTGAGTAAGGGCTCCAAAATCATTCCCATACCAGAACGGTGAGTGTTGTTCCTCAGAATTATTTCCGCCGTCTAGAAAAAAGACAAATAACCTGGAAATGAATGACTCAAAAGATATAATCCTGGACTGCACAATATTAAGAAGTGAGTCAAACAGCCACAGAAACATGAATATCCCAACAACTATTTCATTTAGAAGTCATTCATCCTGTTTTCTGTCTTACTAATGAGGCATACATGAGCTTCAACTGATTTTCTATGGATGCTGCCATGAAGATGACAGGAATAAGCAGGAATTAGTAAAGATAACAGAATCATGCCTTATGTTGCTAATCCATGGTTAATCAAATCATCTGTGGAGGAAAAATCTCCTTGTAGGTTGGAGGATTTTTGAGCAAAAACAGTCTGGGTCTTAATGTTCAATTCCAACTTTTTTGTTGTTGCATGGCCGTTCATATTACCAGTTAAACCACAAACTGACCCGCATGCGCAGAAGATCGATTTGAAAGTTTATTCTGCAATTGGAGCCGATAATGTTGTTACAAGATCATAGCAACATAAAGAAAGCTATGATCTTTCTTCGTAATAGAAACGGCTTTTTATGGAGCATCAATCACAACGTCTGTAGAGAAATCTGTATTCAGAGCCAAGAGAACCGAGCCTGTGAAAAAGTCTCACATTGTCACATTTGACTCATCATTACGCTGTTTTAGTCACACATTAAGATAATTTCCCGTCTCTTGTTTTTTCAGAAACATTTCCCAAATGTGACATATGGTCTCCAGAATTGACCAAGAGAAAAATATTCATGTTTTTTGTCATTATGCTCATTTCTGAACTACTGCAATGCTTCTTCAAGTCTTCAATTTCACATTGGTAATCCAAACAGAACGCAGCAGCCAGACTTTTCCCCCCAAATCCAGTAAATTCAGCCACATGACTCCGGTTCTTTATCCACTACACCTATTATGTTTCTTATGCTTGTTTTAAACTTTGCATAATTTAAGATTACAAATTTTTATTCTACAGGACATATATAAAATAAACTTTACTCACTTATTAGAGTGGTGTGATTGTGATGCATTTCAGTGACGCAGACATCTTTTTTTAAGTTCATAATTATAATTTCAGCCATTGTTTAGATCCAGATTTATTGTCTCTGGTTATTCTGGTGTAGAATTATGATGCATCTCTCACATTAATGACATGAAAGTCAGATAGACAGCAGATGCTTTGAAAACAATCAGATGCATTTCCAAATTAGTTCCACGTTTTGAAGTGCCATAGTCTTACCTGCACAGCTCGCTGCAGGTTACTAACAAAGACTTTGCAGAACTTTATGTCTCTAAGGTAATGTCCCACAGCCTCACACTGCTGCACACCTGTTTCTGACAGAGGCGTGTCCACTCCCTGACCTGAAAGCAGATGATATTCAGCCTGAGGAAAAGCTAGACTTCATTAATAAACAGAAGCCCCCAACTCCAACAAATTACAAGTTTCAATTCACACTCGATGTCTAAAAGATAAGATAAAAACTAGGGATGTGCCGATCAGGTTTTTTTCTGCCGATCCCGATACCGATCACCCCTGAGGGCCGATCACCGATCCCCGATACGATCACATAATTATTATTTATTTATTTTTTTATCATAAACACTACCGTTACATTATTTGAAAAAAGGAACCATGAATTCACCTTAATTTAGACAAAAACTTGTTTTTAATAACTTTTTCCAAGAAGAAAACTAAACAAAACAGGCATTGTGCAAATTGAACTGCTATCAATAATACTATCTGTGACAGACTGATAACATATGAGGCTCTGAAGAGGCTAAATAATGCAAAGAGCCAAAATAAAACCTCTCAACATTGAC
>CAEGAF010026929.1:0-23932 GCA_903067075.1 Micropoecilia bifurca | reverse complement strand
TTTTACTTAAGTACATTTTTGACTGTGTATTTGTACTTTTACTTAAGTACATTTTTTGAGTACTTTCTCCACCACTGGTATGTATTTATGTATGTATGTATGAATGTATGGATAGTATGTATGGATGAATGAAAGATGGATATAGATAGACTATAGACAACATTAGAAAAGAACATACACAGAATACACATTAAATTAATCAAGAAATATACCTTGAAAATGAGAACTTCAAGATTTTATTTTAAACATTTTAATTTGAAGATCAGCCTTACAATGTGTACTTTTTTCAGCAGAGAAATAAACTTTAAACCATTGTTTCAATATATGACCTGCAGTAATCGGGGTTTGACCTGACATCCTCAAAAATAAAAGATTGATATCAACCTAAAATCTCAAGTTATAGGGGTTTGGATAATATGTCACATGTATTATACCTTGCAACTTGATGCTGTATTTTCTTTACTAGTTCCTGTTCCTTTCCATAGCAGTGCCTAATTACCAAGTATCACATTCCTTTCATCATTTTCGCATTTTGTCATGTTACAACTGACTTCAATGTGGTATTTTAGGTCATGAAACAAGACATAATGGAAAGTGGACGATAAAGGTTACATTCAAAACTATTTTACCAATAAAAATCAGAAATCTGTTTGTTTGGATGTGTTTGTGCACCAAACCCTTTTCTTTGATACCCCCAAATAAGATACGAGGTTAGGGCTAACTGCCTTCATAAGTAAAATACAGCTGGTTTATAAAGGGTTTGCTGGAAAACAGAAGTAAACAAACGTGACTATGTAGGTCCAGAAACACATCTCAGTGTCTGGGAAAAAGTTGTTTAAAATTGACTAACAAATGAAGCAATGCCCCAATTAACCCAAATTTATATTTCAATTTAACTTTAAAAAATAGAAAGATAACTTTTCAGATATCTGTAGAAAAAAAACATCATCATTTTCATTTCTGTTTTATAATAAAACACTGCTTTGTGTGGGTCTAGCACTTGAAACTGAATTAAAATATAAAGGTGTTTCTGGTTCTCATGTGACAAAATGTGAAAAAGTTATAGAGATATGAATGCTTTTTCAAAGCATTGTATACTGGACTCTTGTGCTAATATCTTCACTCATCATACAGAAAACCCCTTTTTTATTGTATATTTGCAGTTGGAAATCTGCTGTACAAGCATAAAGATTATTCAAGAAAACATACACAGACATCTTGGCTGTGGATCAGCAGAGCAGACATCAGCAACTGAGAGGTTGTGAGTTTGATTCCAGTTCCCCTTCATTCTATCTCACACACGCATGTCTTTGAGAAAAAAACACACTGACTTTGGTGCTTCTGCATATACAATTGAATGAAACTTGTAAATCCACCCACATCCAATCACTGAGAATGCAAATGAGACCAAAACTTGCAATCTTGGTGTGTTTCAAGAGACATACAAGGGAAACAAATCTCCTTAAACAGATCACAGTAACAGAACAAGCTATACAGAGAATACGAGACTAACATCAACGTAACTTTGATTCTGTGTCGCCCCTGTTTAATGCTGCGTTTTTCATAGCTACAAAAGAGCCATCAGTTTGTGACTTGTAGAGTTTTGCCTCTCTGAAAGCAAATTTAGATTAGAAGTCTAGTCTTCTAATTGTTCCATTGTACTTGGTGCAATCCTCTTTAGTGCTTCTTGCAGACCCACACGCTTTATATCCTTAATAATTACAGATTTGTTAAAATCACTGGAGCTTTCTGTTATTTTGTGGATGCTGGCAAAACCCCACACCCTGCAGCTTCACTGGTGTGCCACAGAACCAAAGATGCAAGTGAAGGGAGACGATGCAGCATCGATGCATCCACCACACACACGGTGCTGCCTTTGGCCTCAGATCACATGCCAGTTCTTTCACTTAGCGTGCCAACTAGCTTGGCTGGCTCCGTCATCGCAGTGCAAGTGGGCACATTCAGCCGCCAGCTGGCAGTCGTGGACCTTCAGTAAGAGAATGGTACAGGCATGGCACACGTTCAAAAAGTTTTCTCTTCCCTCCCCAAACCCCCTACTCTGCAGAAGAGGATGGCATGTTCCTAACGAAATCGGAGGCTTTGTTTGAGAGAACCCCCCTCCACTCACAGGAATAGTATCGTCAAAGACCACTCCACTCCCATTTTTAGGGAAAAGCTGCAATTTCTATCCCTGCCTGCACCATTGTTGTTTCAGGAAATATTTTATTAGTGGGACATTTTCGCAGTCGTTGGCCCCTTTTTTCGATGCAAATGGCACGTTTCGTCAGGATTCTGCCTAAAAGTAACCAAATCTCCGAGGAAAGACAAAAGCAAAGGAGACTCGAGTTTTTGGATTCGTTTCTTGGACGTTGGCCATATCGTCGTCGTATACTACAAGGGAACTGGAATCTGAGCCAAACAGAGATTTATTTACAATTATTGGACCTATGTGAGGAGGGAAGAAGAGAGGAGGGTGAAAAACGAGAACCACATATACGTCTGCAATGGAAAGGGAAGGTATGGGTTGCATAAGGACTACAGGAGATAATCAGGGGCCGACCCTGCTGCTGCAGCGACCCGGTGCCAGCGTATTTTTCAGAAAACAACACCTTAAACAGTCTCGCCGCTGATGGGCAGAACGACCGCAAGCTGGCGCCAACTCTCATCTTGGAATAGGATTGCGTCTGAGAACCAAAGAAAAAAACAAAACAAAACGTAGACCCCCCACAGATCTTCGAGAGAGGCTGAGAGGGTAACACAAACCGTAGGGAGTACCCAAGCATGTGTCAGGTTGGCATCAGTGTGAGAATGTCTTGGCAAGCTCTCGGCTCTCTCCCCTCCCACCTCGGCTCACACACAAACACACTGTTGCCCTGCTTGGAACACATGGTACATCAGCAGCGGCATCTGGCCACGCTGACTCCTGGCAGCTGCGCTTCGTCTTCGCCAGTTGGGCGTCTTGGCACTGCCACTTCATCAACTACCTGTGGCTCCTCCTGGGTAAAAAGGCGAGCAATGAATTATTCCGAGGCTGCAGCTGCAAACTTGACTTTCATCCAAGAGTTTCACTGTAAACATAAGAGCGCTTCAGTGAACACATGCCACCCACATACTGATGCGCAGTCGACGACATGGCTTGTGTTTTGCACAATATGATGTGATGCCCTCTTGCTACGGCTTGGGTGTTGATGCCCTCTTGCTACGGCTTGGGTGTTTTGTGACGCGAACGATCTTCTTTTTGATGACCCTGCAGTTATAAAGTGAGCTGCAAAGAAAAAAACTCTTTCAGGATTTGGAAGCTTATCATTTACAAAACTGATTTGTGTTCCTGAAGCAGTTTAAAAGCGATCAAAATATCCCAAAGTACAAAATGGAACTTTATTTGGAGCTTATACCTTTCAGACCAACCAAGAGGTCGACCATTATTGAAATTAACGAATTTATGGAAAACCTGTAAACATTGAAATAACATCCTTGAAGCTTTTTTGAACTTTTCCTCTGTACATTTTTGACCAGTACTTCCAAAGACAGCTGGAAGATACCAACACCTCTCAGTCTCTCTGGACTATTTATTCACTCTCTGATTTTTCTTGCACAGCCACCTTCAGATGGAAGGGATCAAAGATCAATGTTTAATTCTGAAATCAACCCTGTTCAGTTTATCTGGAAGCAAAAAATTCTGGTTGCAAGTATTGGTAGAATAGTGTGTGTTTTTCTTCATACAAGAAGCAAAATAATATATATTTTTTTAAATTGAAGTTTTAAATTGCTTTCAGTGTCTTGAGAACTGGATGATGCAATCTGATCTCACAAATTATTGTATTTCCTGCCTCATTTTATGAGAAAATGAGGTTGTTTTAGCTATGCCAATTTTATGACATCATCTGCCACTCACATTCACACCTAGATTTTTTTCTATGGGTGTTAGTCACATGATGGTTACCCAGGGGGGGTAACCCTCATCTGTGTCAGTCTGACCCATTTTAGCCTTCAGCCATGTCCAACTGTTCTATGCCCCAAACATATGTGGGGTGGCAGGGGGATAAGCGAACCGTCGCCATACGGGACCTGCAGACACACACTGCTGATACAAGACTGGACCTCAGCTTTTTGTGTATGACCTTTGCAAAGCACCTCTTGAACTGAATGTAGTTTTAAGTGTTGTACATATGAAATTAATCTTCTTTGCTGACTTCTTGAATTTCTTTAATTTTCTGCTTTTGTCTTTTGTATTAAAATTTGCAAAGCACCTCTTGAACTGAATGTATTTTTAAGTGTTGTACATATGAAATTAATCTCCTTTGCTGACTTCTTGAATTTCTTGAATTTTCTGCTTTTGTCTTTTGTATTAAAATTTAAGGCCGACATTTCCTTTGTGTCTCTCAGCCAATACCTGCCCCAGGCTCTTGATTTGTTCGTCAGACTGAGTTTGCTTTCTTTTCCTAAATTATAACTTGAGCCAGTGAGGGCAGGATTGGCCTGTCAGAGGATAAAGTGGGGTATTTTCAAAATGGTCCATGTTGGCAGATGAGATGGTTTCGTTGCACAGAGCCTAGACCCACTGGGGACGCAGGGTGTGAGGCACATATGGGCAAACAGTCTGCTGATGAGCTGCTTACATGAGCCTCTCATCATGGCCTCAGAGAGTTGTCTCCACCAGAGGATTTGGAAGAGCTGCGTGTTTTAGGAAGATTTTTAGATGTAAATGTTCTTCCTTCTTTTTTTTTTAACAACAGACTCAGATCAAATGTTTAGAAGCAAACCTATAAAAATGAAACCTGTTTGTTAATATGGTAATATTTTCTTTAAATATTATGTACAGAAAAAGAGTAAAAAGGAGATTGATTTATTTATTTAACTTAAATAAATCACCTCTAACTTCTTGACCTATTGACTGTGACAAGATACAGAATGTTCCAGCATTTTTTTGATGGCTTTCCACTAATGCCTTATTGATTCTCTCCTTTCCCCTTTAACTTCAATATGTAAGGATGGAAACTATTTGGCTTGGTGGGCTGTGATGCAGGCCTTCCGTCTTCAGTCATGTCAAAAGCTCTACTATGTTTTCACAATAAAATCCTCCCAATAATTAGACCTCAATCAAAAATACATATCGGTCATATAATTGCACAATAAAGTTAACGTTTTAACTGCAATAGTAACCCACGGTGATGCAAAAGGCATACGTTTACTGCAAACTTCAAAGCAGTGGCAAAAAATTCAGCAAAAACTGTGAAAAAATATTAGTGTTTCCCCAAAGCTCTAAGAGGGCACTGCTGCTTCAGGCTTTAACTAATTGACCAGGCTTTTCTTTCTCAGAGCAAAAAAAAACACACATATTTTTCATGCATCCTCTCTCTGCAATTTTTTAAAAAACTTTATTCAGTCCTGGAAAGCCATCTGTCTTGGTCCATCTTCTACAAACAGTCAGCCATGTACATGCACACACACACCCTCACTCACCCTTGGCCAACACACACGGGTTGACAAACACACACACGCACACACACACAGTGTGAAGCTGCCAGGCTGCTTGGGTGGTGTGCTGTTCACTGGGAGACAGTGCCATATGCTGTCTAGCATCCCAGGGAGGGCAGAGCCTGCTGCTCCGCTGTTGTCCTGAGTTTCAGGGAAACCCAGTGCACTGCAGCACCTCATTTACTGCTAGTCTGCACACTTACCTTACTGTGTTTACACACCCATTGAATTTTTATGACAAGGTGGATTTCAGTATTGCTGATGCTTTTGTAGGGAGACCAGTCACAAGCCTTTCTCAAAACTAACCATGACTCACGCCAAAATAAAAGTCCATAAATGCTGCAAATTATGATCAAATGAGTTTGTTTATTAACCTAATGAATATGAGTTCTGGGAACTGCACTGTATTTGCTCTTTAACCCTCCTGTTATGTTTGTTTCTGAGGTACATCAATAATGTTCGCGGGTCAATTTGACCCTGGGAGTGTTTAGTGATGCTACAGTGTCAGAAACGAAAATATTCCTCCCAAACCTTTTTGTGTCTGATTATTAACTCCAATACTAACCATTTCAATCAATATTTGTGCAATTATGTTTTTTTATTTCTCACAAATAAAGGATAAATGGCGACAATTTACTCATTTGGACATAAAAAAATGTGATTTACATTTTTTATGACCACTGAAAAAATCTAAACACAAAATCTTTGAAAGTGACTTTTTGTAAAATTTTTTATTTTACTTTTAGATTTTTTTTTTTGAAGGGGTGATGTTTATAATTGAACTTGAGACACTTTTCTGCTCTGGGTCAAATTGACCCGCTGATTAAAAAAAACATCTGCATTGGAACAGATCTGAGTTTCACTAAGTCCCGAGAGATTTTCTCCAAACTGTAATTGAGCTCTGTCTGATGTTCACTACTGGAATGATGCTGCATGTTCATAAGTATCCCACATAATGCTATAATAAATCACCCACAATGTGCTTGCAATGTAAACTGTTGTAGTGATATATTCAAACATAATTAGACCCGGCTCATGGAGGACCCTCTAGTGCCTCTGGACATTTGCAAGTGAAAAATGCTTACAGACCTTTAAAAATGTCTTTGTTCTGTCTTACCAGGAGCTCTTAGAAGGAACTTGACTTTTTCTTTCTCACATTTTAGAGGGGAGGTAAGACAGACAGGAAAGACAAAGCGTTGATATCAGAGTGCAAAGTACTGGAAAGAGTTTGTTTAGATATCTCTGGGTGTCAGAGCAGATGGGTGTATTGGTTAAAAAGAAGAGCGGGTGGGTTTCGGCGTGTGTCTTTGCATTGACTTGAGGGGTAAAAGACGTGTGCTCGGAATGTATCTTATCTGTGTGTTCATTACTACTTTGCATTTCAGGCAGAGAGCTTGGGTGCTCCACTAAATCGCAGGAAGGATTGTTAGACACGCGTGTTATTAATTTTTTCAGGGTCCCTGTGGCGTCTGTATGAATCTTAATGCTGCTGACTGGGCTGGAGCTCTATCGACTTTCTTTAAAATATGAAGAAGCTTTGCTGGAAGCGCCTGGGGTCATTAGCTGAAGAGTAGGCGCAAATCCCTCACCGAGGCTGCTCTGGCTTCGCCATGTTAAATGTGCTCTTAAAATATTCATAATCATACTCCTGCCTGCACTCACTAACACACACCAACACGCTTGCACGCACACACAAACGCACACAGACAATGCACCGGGGACGTAAGAGGATCAATATTAAAATGTATTCCTGTTTTGGTGTGCGGTTAATTAGCTGCGGTTCCTTTAAACCATGAAGTTTGAGAATAGATTAACAGTATCTTTTGTGGACAAGACAATATTTACTTTTGGCATGTATGAGATGCATATTACAAGGAGTTGATATAAAAAAACAGAAAATTGTGCATCTTTAATACCTTTTTAAACAATGAATAGTAGATAATAGGACAACTGGTTGCTTATGTTTTTGTTAGACATAGTAACTTCTGCTGCTGAGTAATTTGCATTTTTTTTATGTTTATTTATCACTGCCAATTTGCATCAAATTAGCATAAAATATATACAAACTGGGACAAATGAAATGCTGAATTTACACATTTTAGTGTTAGCTGAGCTGGCATCTGTATTCTCTTATTTAATTAGATCTAAATAATTAAATTGTTTTTTTTTAAGTAGTTAAAAATAAATTTATTTCTCTCTGAAAGGAGATTAATTGGGTTTGATCTGAGAGAAGTAATAAAACAAAGATGGTTTGCTCTGTGCCTGCTTTTTTTTTTAACTGATACTTATAAATTAGTAAGATGAGCTCTTAGGTTTTCATCCCCTGCCAGAAAATAACATTTTTGGAAATATTTTTGAAACAATAATGAAACCTTGTTGGCTGGGTGAAGCCGTTTGCACTAACCAGATTATAATCACAACAAAAACTAACAAAATTACCTTGAAGTTACATACCTTTCAAAGACAATAAGAATATATGAAGTTATGAGTTCATCTGTTTAATTTGAGTTTTTTTCTTTTAGTGATTTCAGCTCTAAACTCCTTTTCTAAGTTATAATCTTCCCCCATTTTTTTAAATCAACAAAATAAGACAAGGGTGCTCTGAAACAAGATTTAGAGTGAGCAAAATTAATATTTTGGAAGAATTTACAACTAAAAAATGTTAATTTAGATGGTATGAAGACATTTTTGTCCATGAACTATGCAGAAAACTGATCCAAATATCAGATGTGTTTTTTCTTTTAGCAAGTTGACAACATTGAGAGTATTGGTCTTTATGTCACACCACCATAGCAACAACACACACTATTTTTCCACATGGATGACCACATTTTAGAGTGACATCTACACAAAACAGATTGTTGCACAGTCATAAACTGTCAGGTACACGCACACCTACACACACACATCATCCAACACACTTCTTATTTTCTTCTTTCCAAATAAATTGTATGATAATGCACAAAGAATGTAGGAGATAGTGTAATGCTGAAGAACCTACACTTTTTGTAGATTATCATGACATTTGTTTTTGCACTAATCAATCACTCATCACTGCATAAACTCACTCAATCTTTAATCACACAGCGACTAAGTGAATATAACATGCACTCTGCTGAAGGTGGCAATGTTTCCACTCTGAAATACAACTCATCAATCAAATAAAAACAGTTTCATACATGTTTAATACTTTTCATTTGACGCTCAAGACACCTACATTTTTAAGCATAAGATTTTGATGTTGTGGCTTCGGTGCCTTGACAAACCATTCAAATCACTTGAAGTTTCATGCTTTGTTTTGGCACAACCATCGACTCCAGGTTGTTTTATTGAAATCTTATGCAATAGGCCATTATAATTTACTGCAGAACAGTGACATGGAAGGAGGATGGATTTCGATATTTATTTATTTTACAAATAAAGACGTAAAAAAGTAGAACATTTGTAATCAGCTTGCTTCCCTCAGATTCCACTAAATAAAATCAAATGCTAGCCCCTGTCTTCAGATGTTACCTTATTAGTAAATTGAGTGCACCTGTGTGTAATTTAATCTCAGTATAAATGGAGCTGTTTTGCAGAAAGACTCAGTAACATTAATGAACACCAGAGAAGAGGATATTATGAAGAGTTGAGGAGGGCAGACATAGAAAAATGTTATAGACATTAAATTTGGGCTTAGGATCCAATGTCATAGACACTGTGAATAAGAAGCTCATTTTCTCAAAGGCAGCTACAATAAGCTCCCAATAGTTTGACACCAGCCATCCAGGGGACACAATGAACGTGTGGAAAAAAATATTCTGGTCAGAAGAGACCAAAATGTAACTTTTGGCTGCTACCCAAAAAACTGGGTAGTAAAAAAAATGTACTTGAAACTTCACCTTGAACACACTGTCCCTACCTGAAACATGGTGACGTCAGCATCATGCTGTAAAAAAAATCAATTCAATCCAATCATGCACATATTGTTTATTTTCTGATATCACCAGAAAGCAGTAGCTATACTTTTTGCACAAGAAGCTGAACAAAGAAGAGCCTTAAATATTTGTACAACAGAATGATCTTGTTTGAAATATGCATTAGCTGAACATAATCTCTGACAAAAGCTATTTTACCATCAATGTACTTTGAAGCAGGGTTAAGTTACAGCAGCTCAAAGGACTCCAACATGTCTGGGACAGGTGCTGTGATGGAGACGGGGCCTAAACAACCATGTTTGCTACAGAAAGGAGACAGCTTGCCTAATTGATGCCTGTTTGTGTGGCACGTGGCTGGACAATAGATCAGGCTTGGCAGATGTAGAGGGGAGGGACTTGATTCATGTACTAGTGAAAATCACTGAGATCAGCCGTAAAAGAACAGCAGAATTTGGCAAGTAAATCATGAAGTCAGTGTTCATTTTGTATTATTCAATAATAATAATAATAATAATAATAATAAGTTGATATTGACATACATAAAAAAACAATGAATAGAGATATCATTGTTTTTATCTACAATTAACTACAGCTGTACAATAACTTGTTTAAATTCAATTGTTGACCTTCACAAAAAGTGGTTAAATGTATGTCATCATTTATTAATTTACATCAGAATTATGTCACTATGATATGATCTTACATCTATAATAACATGCCTTGATTACTGTAACAAGAAAACCGTTTTTGTTTCCATATATTTCTCACATCAAAAAACCAAAAAGATCAAACTTCTAACATCTAAACAATCCTGTCACTATATTGTACTTCTCTTTTGACACCTTATCTTCATGCTGTACTGAACTGATCACACTGGGTTGCTCTAAGTTTTTTGGAAATTTAGCAACCATAGCTTTGACCCTACAGGTAAGTTCTGTATAAAACATGTTTAGAAATTATTCTGCTACACAAATATCCAAGCAATGATCCAGTACTAACATTACTTTGCGAAGACTTGGAATAAATCTGATTGAGTCACCTATCTGACCTCTTGGGGACACTCAGCGACTGTGCATAGAACAAAGTGGTTAGGCAAATATTGTGATAAGAGATTGTGACAGTAGCACATAATTTCCTCACACTGTGCAAACAACATGAACAACATGTTTGCACAACATGACAAGACTTGACGTATCACTAAGTTTAATTTCTTTCTTTTGATCGAAGTAAATAGCAGTTTTGGGGGTGGAGGAGTTGCAATACTCCTATTGCAATACTATTGTCCTGAAACAGTGACTATATTTGAGGTAAGAGGGAGAAGAAATGTTTATTTTATTTTTTCTGTTCGGCTCTGGCATCTGGAAAAATGAGTCTGTGAAGACCTGTTCATACAAAGCTCACATGAAAACGATCCAACTACGTTGGAGAGGCATTATTGTAGAAACAGAAATGCTTGTCCTAAATGTCACTCAGTTTACAGGAGCCGTTCACTCCAGAGTGGGTTATTGTTTTATTCTGTCACAATGAGTAAATGAAATAAAATAGACCTGATACCACTTCTGTAATAGTGATTATGAAGCAAATGGGACACTGTGTACTTTATTTGAAGTCCGACTGATGATGTAGTTAACATTTGAGTATTTATTCTACTTAAACATTAAAGCAACGGAAATAAGAGGATTTTCTTATGGAAGGAACATTTAACATTCTCTAAGGAAGTTAATCAAAGTCTTACTCATGATACCACCCTTTCAGTGTTACATATTGATCTGCGTGCAGCTTAATGTTGGTCTTTACGGCTACATTGTGGTTAGACAAGCCAGTAGGAAAACTACTTACTGCAGCCCCGTCTTACAACTGACTCAATCCATTAAGTGAGTATTGAAATTGTGGTCACTCTCCACAATGTCTGGTCATTATATATGGCTACAAATTGAATTATTCACAATGCAATTCAGTTATAAGGGGCATGTAAAAAAAAACAGATGAAGATTAATGTTTTCCTGAACCCACAATGCATCCCATCCATACATTAACATCAAACTGGGAATCATGACATGAGGCTATTGTTGCAGACTCTTACATAACAGTGAAATAGCTTTGTGTGTGTGCGTGTGTGTGTGTGTGTGTGTGTGTGTGCTTTTGATAAAGAGGTTGCTATGTGACTTGGCCCCCCATCAGATTTTCTAAAGCACTGTGAAATCAGAAATTTAACGCTTTGCTGTCGTGAAGGTGTCCCGTCTGATACGTCTTCTTGTCCTGTGATTGTTTATTGGACCTTGCTTAAAAAGCAATAATCTGATGGTCTGTGTGAGCCCTTGGTTGCAACCCTCATGCTGTGTGGAGGTCACAAGATGTCAATTAGCAAAAGTGGAAAGATAACAAATGCATAAAGCAAGAAAATAGAACCAAGTTGGTGAAAAACACATGCAACATTTTAAACATTTGTATAATTTTAATGCATAAATTTTCTGCTTTGTTAGTCTGCTGTTAGGGGGCAGTTTATGTTGACCTTAACAGCCATAAATTGGTGATGGACTGGTGGCAGCTCTGTCCACACCAACGCTGACTGACCACAGGGGTCACAACCAAAGTGACCTTTTAACCTTTTACTCCTGGGCTCCATTGTCCACTTTCACTCTGGTCCATTTGCTCTTCAATGCCCCTCCTTTGTTCGGACTAATTCACAACACGGGCAGACAGTGGGAGAAACATGGCGGGGCATAACGTTTCGGATAATGGGATGACAAGCGGAGGAGACATTAAAGACCTGAGCAAAAAGATGAGGCAATTCAGGGAGAGACTGAGGGAGGGGCTAACTGAGGTCAGAAACAGCCTGGGTCTGAAGGTAACTGAGAGGGAGGAGTTACTCCAACTCTTACTAAAAACTCAAGGTTACGGAAAATTAAGTTGGAAGTCTGTCAAGTTGGTTTTATCTATTAAGAAACAGATAGATGGATGGAGCGGTGGCTCTGAGAGCAGGTGTGATATTATAAAGGAGACTAATTCAGTCACACTTGTGGTCCTAATAAAACCTCTTTCATGAACACACACATAGTCACACACCCTCTGACATGGTACCAATCATCTGTTCTCATTGCCCAGACTGCTTCAGCCCTTCTCTGCATGTATGTGTGTGTGTGTGTGTGTGTATGCGTGTGTGTGTGCGCGCACTTACCCAGGCATACATGCCATATGGACTCAAACGCCTGTCAGTCGAAGGAAGAAAAAAAATGGCAATGCCTGATGAATAATTCAGCTTAAGCCGCAAGTTCACCTAAACTTTAGCAGATCGCTCACAGCTTCTGACACCCTTTAGATGTCACTTTGCCTTTTGACGTTTATTCTCCCCCTTCTGATTATAGAGGAAAGCAAACCCTTATTTTTTGGAGACATTTTATGACTGAAAATATCCACATTTCACTATGATTGATTTGTTTTGTTCCGAAAAATATAAAAGCACATGAAAAAGGGGAAATTTAAAAAGTTTAACTGCAAAATCACAATTGTGAATTTAAATATGCGCAATGTTATTAACAGCTTTTGCATTTGCTTTATAATGGTAAACTGCAGAGGGATTAACATTGACCCTTTTTTATAATGACAAAATTTGACCATGAAAAAACTGAATGGGAATTTGGTCTAACAAATTTTTAATCTACCAAACATATAAAACATGCTTTATATGAACTTGTGAATATATATTTAAACTTTTTTGTACATCCACTTTCATCTATTTTTTTGCTTTCAAAATGTAATTTTAATATGTAAGTTAGTTGAAATGGCTTGGAAAATAAAAATACATGTTACAAATAAAGACTGCTTAAATATATATATATATAAAGAAGTTATAAAATTCCTGCTCAACTTTTGGTCCTTCATTCCCAGAACTATAAAATTAACTCACATACCAGTTATTGAATTAATTTATGTTAAATAGAATAATAAAATATTTCTGTTGTAGTATTTAGACACAAGGAAAAAATGTACAGGTTTTCCTTTCTCTTCTTTTAATAATGTTAGACAAATAAATAAACATTTTATTTGGTTGTAAAATTTTTTTGGTAATCAGTCAAATCTCCCAATAAAAAAGTTTCAGGTACAATCCTCCACATAGGCTGACGGTAAACACCAGAAGTAAACTAAGTTAACAGCAGCTAGTGAAAATAAAAAATCAAGCACTAAAAGGAGAATCCATTCATTCCTGATGCCGATCCAGTGTGGTACAATACATGCTAATGAGCTGTTTGAAGCCTGAGCCCGCCGCAGAGCTCACACTGAGCTGAAATGTGTGAGATGAGTGTGAAATCTGATAGAGGAAACAGACAGACAGTAGGAGACTCTGCCCCCAGGCCCTGAGATCTCACCAAAGCCGATATGCAGAGCAGCGAAGGAAATGTGTCGCTACATACTACTTTGTAGATGTGTGTGTGTGTGTGTGTGTGTGTGTGTGTGTGTGTGTGTGTGTGTGTGTGTGTGTGAGTGTGTGAGTGGTTAGCTGAAAATGGCAGATGTCAGACCTCTCAGACCCACCCCCGCTTCAGGACCACCTGTTGGACCGGGGCCATCTGGAGGGCGGTCCGTCTCCCTGCAAAGGTCTGACCCAGCATGCTGACCAATGATACATGATCACACCACATGACAGGAAACGTGCTGAATGTCGAGTATTCATCCTTCATTTTTCTCAACCAGCAGGCTTAAAGTCTCTGCACCCGGTTCATTCTACAAATCAAACTAAAATTATTTGTGTAATCAAAAATTTGTTACAGAAGCTATAAAAAGAGGAATTAAACAGACATTTTCATGGTTTTCTTTTTCCAGGCTTAAGACTTGCCCAGTTTTCCTCTTGACTGAAACAAATAGACCACACAGAAGTGAAAGACAAAAGCACATTAAGTAGAATCCATCTGGGCAACAAAACACAAGATGCATGTTGTTTGCTGTGTGGCCAGCTGAATATGCTGGTGATCCAAAAAATTATGTTGCAAATCTAAACGGTTTTCATTTTTCATTCGCTATTTGTTGTTGATTTTCACCAGCAGTTCTATGGTTTACTTCATACAAAGTGACCTTATAATACTGCACAGTTACTTAGTTTTACCGTTTTATACCCTAATAGAGATTTCTAAGTAATTTACCACCTGGAAAACAAGCATCTGATTTCCCATTTTGTCACTGAATGCAGCGTTTCAATACATTTGTCATTACAAGAGCAAACTTTAAATATTGGACAAATTATGACAAACACATTTTGAGATGAATATGAATGATCTGTGACCCTCCAGGTGGTTATTATGTAGCGTCTGCTTTCCTTTCCTTGCTTCGAATACTCCCTCAAACACCTTACGGCTAACTCACATTATGAAAAAGGTATTTTTAAGACAGATATACAGTAATCACTTTTATCTTGTTTTGGCTAATCTTCAAATTGTTATTTTAAAACCTTTTTTGTGAAAGCCAGAGTGTGTAAATTTATACACATTTAGTAAAATTATCTGTTCAACTGAATCCTAGTCCAGGTATTTTAGCTAATCAAAATAAAGCATTGATAGCTGTAAGGGCATCAGCCTTGTTGGTGTAATTAGGTGCCATTTCAGGGTCAAAATGTTATGTTTTAAAGGCTTAAATTGCATAAATCCTGTGGAGTTATTGTTTGGTGTGCTCTATTTAGTTTAGTTTGTAGTTTTGTATTATGAAACATTTACATTTACGGTGGGAAAGTTTACATTAAAGTAGATCTTTATGTGTGGAAACTTGCTGAAGGAAAAAAACACTTGTTTTTAAAAAACAGGGGGATCTTATATAATATTGATTTTTTTTTTTTTACTTTATCTCATATTATAATGTCATTCCCACATCAAAATTATACATGGAGAATTGACTTGATTCTTTCATGCGTTGTTTGAGAAACCCTTCAATCTCCCATGTCAGGCATTTAGGGGTGCCTAAACACTTGCTCATACCAATTGTCACAAATTTGTATGAGCAAATGTTTATTTATATAAAGTTCTTCCTCTGAGCTGCAGTCTCCAGCCAAGTTGAGCTGTCCTCCACCGTGGCTTCCCCACTCAGCTCCACCAGACCAGCGGCAGCAGCAATTAGCAAACAGCCGGTGGGACTGTGCATCTTCTCAGCTCATCATACAAACCGCTCCTCAGTCCAGCGCTCCTGAGAATGAATGGTTATGAACTGAGAAAGCATTGTTGTGAAGGCAGAGTGTCAGAAAAAGTGAGAGTATATTTAAGAGTAAGTGACCCAATTTCTAGATGTCGAATTACAAAGTCACATTTTTTTTAAGTTGTGTTTGACGTATAAAGCATTTTTGTAACAACGGTTACTTGATTGTGCTATAAAATGGTAGCATGTGCCTGGAAAGTACCTTCTGCTGCCCCTTTGAGTGTGAAAGTTCAGTTTATGCTTCCAGTGTGTGTGTAAAAAACTGTGCTTCTGTAAATCCACACCTAGTTTTCTTTGGTCAGCTAAATTTTGATGTAACATTTTTCAATGTTAAGAAAGTCTATCTGACCTTTTCCTCTTTGACTGATAGATCTGACTTCGAACATAAATAAACAATCGTTTCTTGTAGCCACTGAATCCAAGTGTATTTTATTCTTTATAATTGTTCTCAGTTTAAAAACACTCCTCATATTTTCTTCCATTTTGTCTTTACAACAGAATAATTTTTTTACCTTTCAGTTATGTTCCAGTTTGTGGACGCAACCGATAAAATGTGAATTTTTAAAAAAATCTCAAATTGCATGTGGAATACATGCCACAGATTCCACCTTATGCTTAATGTTTTTTTTTAAGTTAATTCATTTTTTACTGCCTCTCACATTCAATGTTTTGCAAAGCTACCTTCCAAAATAAATTGCTGCAGTCTTTTACTTACCAACTCGGCTCCTGTTGCCACGTTCATGGGGGACTCTGTTGAGTTAAAAGCCCTTTTTGGCCAAGAGTGCTTTTAATATAGAATCCCTGCCGAGTAAGTTTGAATACTATTCACACGACTGTCAAAAATTGAAATCTGATGTTAGAAAAATGAATGCCTTGTGAACAATAGAGCGGTTTGAATGAATGTAGAAAATTGCTGTGGCTTGGTGCTTCCTTTTGAGCTGATGCTTTTTGGCTTCAAAGAGAAGTGGTAAAACCAATGAGGAGATGTAAAGAGAGGCCTTAAAATGTGAAGGAAGTGTAATTACTTGACATACATATTTTGACTTATTGCAGATGAAGTGAATATAGAAATGGCATCTTAGTTCCTCTGGTCCTGCAAATTTATGTCACAAAAAGGTAAAATGTAACAAAACTCTGCAATGTGAGAATGAAATATGTTTCAAGCTTTTTCTTGAGGATGCCCCGGATACTACTTTATGTTGTCAGATTTCAAATGCAGAAGTTTGAAATGTGTAAATTATTCAGAATTCACTGACTGGTGAATATCAAGTAAAGATTACGAAATGGCTGACAGGTAAAAAAAAAAAATACGTAAAAATGTATAGCATCTTCAGAAATCAGATGCTATACATAGAAGTTGATCAAATGTTTGCAATGCAATTTAATTACCCAATTAAACCAGAATGACGTGTTTATTCAGAGAAATCTTTTCATCATTTAATCCTGCGGTTGATTACAGTACATTAATTTTAATCTTTACTACAAAAATCAACAACGAAAAAAATACAGTTTGCAATTACAGCAAAGATAATAACAAACCGGACGATTTATTTCATGACAAGAACCCAAAATTCATCTTGTGCTAATAATTATTTCTGTTCTTGGAGTTATTCTCTCTAAACGGCAGCATAAACGTTTTGATTAAGTTTATATGAAGGAGTGGAGCATTATGCAGCATCTTCACTCATGCAGCTCATCCTGAAACTAGTTGTGGTGGATCTTTTGTTTTGCTTAAAATGATTCTCTCCTCTTTACTGTTGCAATGGACTCCTGGTTTTTCAATAGATAATCGTTTTCTAACTGGCTCTAACCTCTAAGTTAATATAAAATGAGAGGATTCATATTTGGGCTGAAAGTCTCTGTGTTCTGGATTGAAATGTGAATATGAATCCAGTGACTGAGATGAACTCAACTCATCTCAATTCAACTCAACTCAACTCAACTCAACTCAACTCAGTGTTATCACTAAGATTAGTTGAACTAACCTGAATAAAGCTGAAAATAAAATTCATCTGAGCTTAACTGAATGAATATCGTGATCCAGTTTAGTGAAACTGAAAGAATTTCAAAGAAATTCAACTCGACTAAATTCAAGTTAATTTGTTTTAAACTGAACTGAACTAAACCAGATTTGTTTATAAATCTGCTGATTCAAACTTGGACTGAATTTAAAAACTGTAATCTTTTGAACCAGTTTTTGAAAACTTCTGATTTAACCATTAGAGTTACATCAGAAGTTTTCTAAGGTATTTAGATAAAGATTCATTAACTAACTTTCCATCATATCTCGTATAAAGGTGGCCATTTTTAGGAAAGAAAAAACTATTGTTTTTGATTTTTTTTTCTTAAAAAAAGATGAACAATTCTTCAATCCTCCAATATTTTTTAGTCACATATTATGTCAGGAATGAATCCGGGATCTTATGCTGAAGAAGCAAAGAGCACTACTATTCATAAAGAAGGTAGATCATATCTGCCGTTGTACAGCCGTGATTTCTGAGTGAGGTTTATGTATGTAGCCCTGTGAAGCTGAACTTTTTTACTTCATGAACCAAGAATTCAGACATAGAACAAATGAGTCAACTTCAACATGATCCCAGCAAAACCCAACCGTGAAAAAAGAGAAAAAAACAAAGAAACAACACAGCAAAGCCCAGGCAGCGTGTCACACTTAGCCTGTCCCAACTTTGATGTGTTCTCTGACTACTTATGAAGCTGTCCATGTGCCACTTAAATGTTCGAGTGTGTCAGCATATGTCTTGGTGTGTGCCACGCCTGTGAGTGTGTCGTTCAAATACATGCATTTGTATGTGTGCGTGTGCGCTTATGTGTATGTTATCGCTTGTCTATTTTGGGGTCATATTTGATAAGCCCTTGAGTGATGTGGCAAGATGAAGTGACAGTTTGTCAGAAAGCGGGTCATGGGGCAGTCGGTGCGGAGGCGGCCCTCTGCGTCCGTGCGCTGGGTATAATTAAGCTCTCATTA
The DNA here is from genome assembly GCA_903067075.1 of Micropoecilia bifurca. Lineage (NCBI taxonomy): Eukaryota > Metazoa > Chordata > Actinopteri > Cyprinodontiformes > Poeciliidae > Micropoecilia > Micropoecilia bifurca. The sequence goes on along the minus strand of CAEGAF010026929.1, from coordinate 5,374 downwards.
CCATATCAGTCAATTACCAACAACCACTCTGGCTGCTTTCTCTCAGGAATTTACCCTTCTGGACACCAGCTCCAAAGAAGGACAGATTTTTATTTTTTTTTCTGGCTGCAGAAGTAATTATTTTTCCTGTCTTTCTCCCTCCTTCGCCTCATTATGATTGCTGCTGCTGGTAAAAACAATGGCTTAGGCTTTTCTCTTTTTTTTTTGGTGTGTTGTGCTGTGTTGTGTTGCTGCGGGCACCATCTGTGGTAGTGATGGGGGGAGGCACAACAATACCCATCCATATGGTCAGGGCATCAGCAGCAGGCTATCTCTGCTCATCAAGTCCTGTCATTGTCATCAGCCAGTGTGCGCATACACCAGTCCATGTTCATCTGTCACACATGCACACACACACACACACACGCATAGGGATGCGGGACTAATATAGCACAGACATGGCTGTATACTCATTTATGGGGGAAAAGATGGGGTTGGATGAGCAGCTGTCTTGACAAACATTAAAATGCTCCAAATACCGAGCAAGTCATTTCCTCGAGGCTTCAGGTCCTCACAAATGTTGAGCAAATCTTTGATAAAGACAATGACTTATTATGGTATTGGTAATCAGATTTAATTCACATTAATGGAATACTTTGCCACCTAACATCAATTCAAATCTGCAATCCTTGATTGGTGTTGGGAGCTTGGGGCTTTTTTAGATGTACCCATCTGCTGTCTCGCACCTTCTAATCTGCAACACAGTCAACACACACACACACAGATATACACACACCAAGATGGCACTGCTGGTGTCACCATCCTGTCCTACATAATATTTACTCCACCAATACGTTTCTTTTTCAACCTTTAACTCCTCATTGAAATATCCACCACAAATTGTTGTCAGTAGTTATTTTTATTAGTTGCCATGGAGCAGCATTTCTAAATATACATGCTTGTGATTCCTCCAGGTGAAATCCAGGGTGCTGGCTCGGCTCATCAAGATTCAAAGAACACGAGAGATGCACTGGAGAGAACTGTACGGGAAAAAAAGAAAAGAAAACCGCTTTACACAGAGACAGGAGGTGTGAGGAGATGGAGAGACATGGGTATTAGATGCAACATACTAATAAGCATGTTACTCTGAAAGAAGACATGTGAGCACGGGCTTGAATGGTGGAAAAAAAAGGGGATTACTTGAGAGATCCAGAAGATAGAAAAACAGAGATAGTGAGAGCGGGAATGAGGTTAAGGGAAGGACAAACCTGAAGGCATGCGAGAGCTGAGATAACCAGCTATCCCTTCGTCATCTCACTCTGTGTTTATCTCTGCCTGCCTCTCCCTGTATCTTTCCCATCTTACTGTCTTACCAAATAATAGAAACTGTGAAACAAAGCCCGGTGTGATTGCCGGTTTTAATTAGTCCTCAGAATCTATAATTAGCACAGCTCCCTAACGCACAGACAAAAATCTTCCATCGTTACTTGCAGAGCAATCCCACACTTTTGGATTGACAAAAGTTGCATTTAGCGATTATAATTAACTTAGAAAATCATATTTGAATATATTTATATAATTTAGTGTCTCAGTGTACAATACTTTTATCCTTAAATAGTTCCAAAGATTTCAGAGGGATCTGATTCATTGTATTTTTGAAGAGGTATCTGTTATTCTTTCAGATTGTTTTTTCTCTTTGACTTCCAGTTCTGCCTTTTCATGCATTTCTTCCCAGTCTTAGCATCTGACTAACAACACAAACAAGACTATGCTTTAAAAAATGAGAAATACTAACAAGAGGTGGATTAAGAAAAGATCCAGGCCTAGAAATTTTACAAAAAGTTTATATGTATATATATAAAAAACTTTTATCAAGTCTTTTTTTTTTTACCTCTTTCTGTGTTTCTTTTTTCTTTTTCTTTCTCATGCGATTGGGGAGTGAAGCCTGTATGCGGTTGCTAATGTAAGACAGATCAAAAGGATTTGGGTATTGTTTAAAGGATTAACTGAACAATAGACAGGGGAGCCTTAGTCCTCTGTCTCCATTTTGCCTCAGGCAATGAATAAGACAAGCTCTACTTTTCTCCTTCCTCTCCTTTCCATCTTGCCTTCTTTCCTTAATTCACCCGCTGTTTTTCTCCTTTGGCACCCCTCCAGGTCTGTCCCCTTCTCTTCTGCAGAGACGGACAATTTCAGGGCCTGCTTGTCCTGATTCTTGTGCACCAATCGTCCTCCATCACTGTCTGCCCTCTGGTCACCTGGCTCCTCACCGCAATGGAGGGGATTTGGGCTTGACAGTTTCGCCCCTGGCGAGGCAAAGACAGTCTGAGGGACAAATAAGAGGGAAGGGCGAAAGGGGGGGGTGCAGGCTGAGCGGCATGAGGGGAGTGGGGGGTCGGCAGGTCAGGCGATCGCCTCAGTCAGTTTCAGCCTGGAGACAGCTGGAGTTCCTCTCACCTCTGTGCTTGTGGGGGGGTGGGGGGGGGAGCCGTCCGGCACTGACGACCAAAACCTTGACTTTAAACATGACCGGCAAGTTGGTGGTTTTACCAAGACAGTGACAGCCATTAGTGTGGTTCAAATCGTTAAAGAAAAAAGAATCACAGCAATGAAAGATAAGTTAATCTCTATAAATTAAAATAATATTGATTGCGAGGTCAATCCAAAACATGTCGCAATATAGAAATACAATAAAAAACTGAAGTTAAAAGAAAGAGCCAGAAGCAGTAAACCAACGCACTTCAAACTTTACCTCTTGTGTCTGACTTTTGGAAAGTGCGGCGCAAACCCGGCAGCTGTGTTTTGCATCTTTGATTGTCTTACACATATTTCCTTTTTATCAAACCTCCTGAAAGGTATAATTATGTCGGCCCCATTGAAATATCACCGGCGTGTTCACTCGTGTTCGTACGGTGCTCGGCACATATAATTTAATTTGAATTCATTACTCCCCCTCCTGTCAGTTAATATATTCATGACTTCCAATTCCCTCAGAGCTGTCCCACCACCTGGAGTGTCCTCCCTCATCTGTGTCATGACTCCCCCCTTCTTCCTCCCCCGTCCTTCCTCTTCCTCGCCCTTCCTGGCCCCTATGGGATCCCTGGGGGCCCATGAAGGGGTGTTAGGGCCAGGGTCATAAAGGCTGGGGGGTGGGGTGTCTCCGCTGTCATTAGGGTGCAGTGGAATGTGTTAGCAAGGACCAGCTGGGACCAGTCGGCTCCATCCCATCCTTCTCTCTGCTGGTGCTGCTGGTGTGTGTGTGTGTGTGTGTGTGTGTGTGTGTGTGTGTGTGTGTGTGTGTGTGTGTGTGTGTGTGTGTGTGTGTGTGGTAGCGAGATGGTGACACCTGCAAATAACAGTGATGAGATGGCATAGATGCCAGTCCACACAGCCAAACTCTATGTTGCTCTGCAACAACATTGTCTTCTGTTTTTCTGACTGAGGTGAAACTTTGAGTGACGTGAGTCTGCCAGGCCCAATATCAGCATTCAGATGTTTTTTTTTCCATCTTTATTTCAAGAAAAATAATAAATAATAAGAGTTTTTTGAAAAAAGGTAATCAACTTTTTCCTTTTTTTTTTAGAAATCCCAGTTTTCAATATGTGAAGGAGGTCTGAATTGGAAGTGGCAAACATCGATTTGGTGTGGATGACTGTGAAAACACTTTTGAGTTACATCTACATGCCACTTCCTTTTTCTCATCTCCCTTCAGTTTTAGGAGAAAGCTGCATTATTTATGCTTTGGCAAAATATTACATCATTAAATGCAAACCGAGATGTCATGTTTCCTTTCAGATTCATATTTTCAGCTTCAAACCGCTCCTCTCCCTTTTTCATATGCGCTATCTTTCATGTTGCACCTTTGTAGCAGACTCTCAGCCGACACTGACTGGAAATGTCCCTTATGTGTTTGGTGAATATTTTATGGTAGGGATCAGCACAAAGTTTGATCGTTGCAGGGTGCTGCTGTTGGAGTTCAAAAGAGATGGTGGGTTTTTCTGACAGTCAGTGAGAGAGAGGCATAGACAGACAGACTGAGAGAGAGAGAGAGAGAGAGACAGAGAGAGAGAGAGAGAGACAGAGAAAGAGAGAGAGAGAGAAAATCTGGTGTATGAGAGGAAAACAGGGGAGGGAAAGAGAGGGGAAGAGAGCCCTGCTTAGTTCAGATTCAGGACCACTAGTTTGGTGGACAGCTCCTTAAAACTTCAGCACTAATGGAGAAAAATACTGCTTTAGTTTTTATCTCCTAAAATGTATTTTCTTTCCTCAAATTATTATCATTTTTATAAATTACAGCAAAATAACAATATTTGAAGACACAAACATGTTTAAAAAAAATACATATCAAAAAATAATTTTCGTTCTGTTTACTTTGTAGGAACACTTCATTTGAGCAATTTTACACTTTAAAACTTTTTTTTTTTTTACCTTTTGACCAAAACAAATCAACAGAAATACTCACTGTTTTATTTGTGTACACCAGAAAAGACTTATTATCGACATCACATTGGGAAATTTTAACCTTTTTTACTTACAAATTTGAGGTTTCAAACGGAGCTAAACCATATATTAAATCATCCTAATTATCACATAGTAAATGTGTGCAGCATTGCAATCACAATGCACCTCTTGGAAATATCTGACAGGCCATTTTGGTTTTGCAGAAAGAGGTGAAACTTTGACGATACCTGATTGGGGCTCAGGATGCCTGAGACACCTGAAGACTTAAAAACAATTGATGTAAGTTCATAGGGTGCATTAGGATGTGAGTATGATCTCTGGAGGCCACATTTTTTATATTCACACTCTACTTGATTGTAACATATTTCCCCAAAATGATTCTGTTTTTAAAATCCTCCTTTGGGAAGTAATTCAGTGGTTCTCACCCAAATTATTTTTCTGAAGGAGGATGAGAGGTGCAAACCCAGAACCAAACGTTATAGGCATGTCCAGCCACTATTTAAATTTTAATATTTTAGTAATTTATCAACACGTTCTTGGAAAGATGGCTGCTGTTTTCTCCATTTTCTCCACGTCAGAAAACAACATCTCAACAGAAATACTCCAACAGTTCCTGACTATTCATTGCCAAAAGAGGAGCGGTCCAAAGAGTTACATCGTAAATGTTAATTTGTACTTTCTATAGCTTCAAAAGATCCATCTGGCTGACAAAACCTGGTTTTGTCAGCCAGACAAAACCCAGACCAAACCAAAACCCAGAGTGGATATGGATAATTTGGGTTAACTGCATATGTGTGTTCATGAGTGTGTGTGTGTGTGTGTGTGTGTGTGTGTGTGTGTGTGTGTGTGTGTGTGTGTGTGTGTGTGTGGGAGTGTGTGAGTGTGTGTGTGAGAGAGTGTATGAGCACACCCACAGCAGGGATTAGACAAAAAC
>CAEGAF010026922.1:0-28083 GCA_903067075.1 Micropoecilia bifurca | reverse complement strand
CACATCTGTACTCCGCTAGAGTTGACAACAAGTTCCTCCGCATCTGCACAGACTTGAATTATTTCTTCAGGCAATTACTGAGTATAAAAGAATATTCCATTAAATACATAACTTTTAAGTATGTTACAAAAATAAAATCAGCAAAGGTTTGATTTGTTTTTAATCAAATCGAACTTTTATTAGGCAAAGTAAATAAACAGAGCGCAAATCAGACAAAAAAAAAAAAAAAGAACTGGCAGCCGAATCTTTTTAATAAGTGCAAATGCATTCATGGAAGTCTCTCTTTCCTCGGGGCATGAAATGATTGTGAAAAGAGAGCTATGTGTAACGAGTTCTAGGAATAAAAGCAGCCAAAGCAATCAAGTTAGCCTCTTTTTGATTTTCCGCACCGTGTTTTATTTACAAAGACAAAGTGCCTCCTAAAGATGCCTATAAATCACACGAACCTACAGAAACAGTTTATGCATGTGGGCGGCGTTTGCTGTCTCCACCTGTTTGTTTCTATGTAGGATGCTTTTGTTTAGAATGCAATATATTCCCATTATGAATTTGCTTGTTTACACACCTCATTCATTGTAATCCTACATTGTGTTGGAGTATTTTTGGCTAAATAACGTCTATTTGTATTCAAATATACTTAGGCTTAAAATGATCAATTTCTCTGATTTTACGTTTTATGGGTTTATGTTTGAGTAAAATGAACATTGCACTTTTAACCTATGAACTACTGGCCACATGTCTGAAAAATTCCATCCAAAAATTAAATTGTATTTGCAGAACATAAGAAGTGATCAAAATAGCAAAAAAATAAATAAATAAAAAATACGCAGTGCTTTCAGACCTCAAATGATGCAAAGAAAACAAGTTAATATTCATTTAGAAACAACAATACTGATGTTTTAACTCAGGAAGAGTTCATGAATCAAAATTTGGTGGAATAACCAGGAGGTTTTCAATGAGGTTAAATTTTTTCCAGAGGTTTATATGTGACAGTTGAAAACAAAAACAAGAAGTCCCCTGATTGGTAAGTAGAAATCCACAGTGTATAATTCAATCTCAGTAGCTATTGCGTGAATGGGTAATAATAAATAAATTCATAAGTAACTCTGTAGGTGGACAGAGTTACTTTCATGAGGTAAGAATAATGCAATTCAACAGCAATGAACTGTGTTATGTCCGACTGCAGCGCTGCAAGAAACACAGTTGTTAGTAGTAACACGGCGACACACGAAGACGTCTGTCTTTGTCAACTTTCACCAAAAGTAGCTCTTACTCGTCCGTCCACCACATTTTTTCCACGTGGAATTGTCCAAGTTTGACAGGGACGCTTAAATGACGTAATTCCAACGCCATTTCAGCAATTCCGTTAAAAATATTGTTCTCTTTTGTTACGATGATAATCGGAGGTAGAGGAGTGATTAAATGGATAACAGTAATGAGCTGCAGGCACAGGAAGAAGAGCAGGAGGGTGTTGTTGGAAGCCGGCTGAAATGGCAGCAGAACACAAGCAAAACCACTGCAGTGCTGAACTCAAGGCACTATGACCTATATAGTGAGATCTATACTAACAACACCAGCCCTTCGGGACCTGACCTTCTGCCAGAGGATTGCCTCCAATCCCACTCCCATGGCACATAAGCGTTGCTTTATTACTTCCACGGCTTGTACCAGCTGTAAAGCAATTACGCATAGCGTGTATTCAGACTGAGACAATGCGCATCTAAGTCGGTTTGTGATGTAAATCAGACAAAATACCTCGATTTAACAGCTGATTGTCAATACCAGAGAGCACCTGAATCGCTCAGATAGCAGGAAGAGGATTTCTCAGAGAATGGGACTGGTACAAAACCAAATCAGGTCCTTTTCTTCTGGATAATGAAGACAACTGGAGGCAGTGGAAATGTGGTCCTTTCACATGAGGGCCAAAAGTCCCTCTCATGAAAGCAGAGGAAAAAAAGAACCCCACACACGGCACCCTTTAACCCTCTCATTAGTGTAATCCTGCATGAGAAGAGTAAATTGTCATGAATAAATCCACTTAGAAACTCGCGAATGAAAGACTTTCAGTTGGAGATGCTTTTCATTACCATTTCAATAAGCGTGGCAAAACGTTGGCAGTGTTTGACAGAGTAATTGGGAACATTAACAAGTAGATAAATATGGTTAGCAGAGGGAGGTGCAAACGTATGCCTGTGTATGTCAATTAATTCTATTTTTCGCAGCCAAAAAAAAAGGTACATTTGTAATTCTTTTTCCTCTCTCTCTGTCTCTCTTCTAAATAGGTCTAATGAATTAGCCCTGAAGGAGGGAGATTGCAAGAAAGGCTTTGTCTGACAAAACAAAAGAAGTGGAAAGCAGACCTTGAGACAAATGTATTCCGGTATGGGCCCAGAGAAACCTTTGTTTGAGCAGATTGACCTCGGCAATGGTGTTTTGGAAGATTTCCTCGGGCTAAGTCTGAGTTTTAAATAAGCACCTTTCATGAACTGTACACAAAAAGGAAAGAGGGGCAAACTTCAGGGTATGCGCAATTACACACTGCAGGCAGAGCATAAATCTTGCTCTTAGTGGGCTACTCTGCGAGAAAGAGCATCTGCACTAATTCCTGCCTGGTTCTTTTTGTACCACAAAAAAAAGAAGGAAAATGTGGGTAGAAAAATAATAAAGTGCAAAACCCAGGAGAGATGCTCCGAGATAGGAATGTGCCCAGGTCACAAAAGAGGAGCAGAGAAGGAAGGAGGAGGGAGGAGAATCAGGAAGAGTTGCTGATGGGGAGGGCAATTCTGTAACAAAGAGGAAAGTGAGCCAGACAAAGACATACATAGTGTAGAAGCACTGGTAGGAGTAGGAGATTCAGACACAAAGAAACAAAGAGCCGGAGTGAACGAAGTGCTGCCATCAGCCGACGTAACAGGCGGTGTTTGCTTAAAGGTGAGCCTGGTGCCAAAACACACAGGATCGCGGCTGAACAGAAACACACGCCGCACACGCAACGCACTTCTAGTTACGACTGTGTTCTGCATCTTAATGCACCCCGAGGTGCCAAAGTCTTTCCCCCCATCATCAATCTGAGAGACAACTCAAGGCCCAGGAGAAAAAGAGAGAGAGGAAGAGAGAAAGAGAGAGAGAGAGAGAGAGAGAGAGAGAGAGAGAGACAGAGACAGAGAGAGAGAGAGAGAGAGAATGAGAGCAACCGTGTGCAAATATGTAACATCCGCCTATAGGGCGGAAGAAAAGAAATTCATAAATCGGGCAAAGATACCAAAATGTCATGAGCGGTTGCACTGAATGTATTCTACGCCATAATATGTTGGTTTATAGATACAGATTTTACTACCAGATACACAGCATAACAATGTTTTTTTTATTTTTTATTCAAGCAAGGGGAAATTACTTTTTTTGTGACGAGAAAACATGCTGACAGAGCAGGTGCAGATAGCAGAAATGACGTGACATTTAGGCAGATCCTCACAGCAAATGCTGCAAAGGCATTGTCAAGCAATAGGGGAAATACGACAGAGGTAAAAAAAATTTTAAAAATACCGTAATAATCGGTGGTTCTGCTGTGTTTGGAAGCTTTGTGTCAGAGTAACAAGGTGTTCACTACAACACGTTGCAAAACTCACAGCATCAGCTGTGACTTGTGGTACGTTTTCTTCAGGAGAGACTCTATTTAAGCTACTCGAGATCCTATTACAACACAAACCCGATAGGTGGGGGGCAGATTTGTTTTCAGTTCTGAGTACTCCTATTAAAACTCAATTACTCAATTTATAAATAGAGTCCATCTGTGGTCTGAATATAAGCGGAGTTGGAAGGTTTGTTACTAATCTGTCTTTGTGAAGAAATCACGAAGGCCAAAAGGAATTTAAAGTGAAAGTAAGTTATAAACCAACGTGTTTAATCCATCATCCGAAAACTTAAAGTGTAAGACACAACTTCAAGTCGACCAAGACGTGACCATCATCCATCTAAAGCTACAGAATCATGGCACAAGTAGGACAATCTACTGACAGGACAGCTATTGGTCCTGGACATCATAAACATGGCTTTTTAAAAAAGTTTTTAGAAGGTGGCAAGAAAAAATGCCATCTCTAAACAAAATGGAAACAGAAAACATGTGACTGAAGATGTTCTGGTAAGGTGGGAGCAAATGTGAACTTCTTGGCATCCGTCTAGAATGTCAGAAAAGTCATTGTTTAAGAAAATCCGGCAAAGGCGGCAAAACAAATGGACACTATAGTTAAAGGGTTTGGATGAGAGCCCCAAATATGCAACCAGAAGGTTTAGATCAAATCACAAACCTGTTAATCTTAAAGATTGGCCTAGTCTAACTCCAGACCTAAAATTCAAATGAGAACTTGCGACAAACATAAAACATTACGTTTCATTTTTCTGTGTTCTCCATCCAATCTGACAGCGATTGATTGCAAAGAATGGTCAACGTTTTTGGAAGTGCAAAGCTGGCAGACGAACATGGCAAAAACCTGGAAATTTATGCAGTGAAAGTTTGAATATAAAAACCTTTGCAAGGGTATCAACCCAAGGGAGGTTCAATTCAAGAAAAAAAAAGCCTATCATAAAATTGTAAATGTATTCACAGCAGCAAATTATGCAGCATTTCACATTGTGAACTAGCCCATGAACAGTAGTCTTTGGCATTCCCTCCCAATTCGAGTCATGATGTGGCTAAACACCCGTGATTTAAGGACAGAGTGGGGAACAGAAATGCGGTGTAACGGCGAGCTTGTTTAGTTTGGACCGAGGCGCAGCAGAAAGGAGTGAATGGAGAGAAAAACAAATGAGGGGTGAAAGATGAAACTTTAATGATCCCTCTAGGGAAATTGGTCCACTGCAGCGCCACAGGGAAGAGCGTTGATAAGAGCAGAGCAAATGCAAGTTTCTAGATGATACAAGTAATTAACGCAAGATAAACACATTAAAGGGAAGTGCATAAGTCAATCTGTCTAATTAAATGGAAAAGTCAGAAGGGCAGAGAAGAAAAAAAGGCAAATGGACTTGGCCGGAGCGAGTCGGTAAAATACACAAAACTGTTGGAGAAACATTGCTAAGGCTGCAGAGCAGGGAAGAGGCTGAGAATAGATTGAGTCGGGCAGGAAGGAAGACCTTGAGGAGTGAGGTGAAGCAGCTCCCAGCCCCTTTAATTGGTATGAAGCAGGAGGTCTCCGAATAAAAACTTGTCACAAGGCAGAGCACAGGCTCATTTTTACTCAAACCGCGCTATACGATTCCCACTGAGGACCCGACCCAAGTTATCTCAGAGTTCTTCTTCCCTGTCCTCCCCGCCTCTTTACTTGTCACCAGCCCCAGCTGTCTGTCCTCCATCCTCTCCTGTGTATCTGTCTGTTGCCAGGACGACAAACTAAACACCCTCTCCACATGGTTTCCAAACATAACAACCGAGCTCAAAGTAGCTGCGATCCCTCTGACTCTTCAGCCACTGCTCTCCATCCTACGGTCTTTTTTATCTTTCTCGCTGCTGGGCTGCATTTCCCCACTTTTCATTCCTGCTTGTTGGTCTTCTCCCTAATTATCTCTCGCGAAGGACAAGGTAGTCCATACCATCCCCCCCACCCACCCAACACTCTCTTGCACCTCCACGCCTCTGCTATGGAGAGAGCCTGATGAATAATTTCACGTTTTTTCCACCCGGCTCTGTCTCTCGTATTTAAATTGATTATTGTATAGAAAGCAAAGCTAAAAGAGCAACGCGGTGGGTAATTTGTCTTTCGGGCGATTGCGGTCCGTGCCATGGGGGGGATGGGGAGACAAATGATAGGCTAACGCAAAGTGAAAAAAATATATGAAAAAAAAACTGATAGTGCTTCTCATCTGATAGCTCATTCTGTTTGAAGTTTTGGTCAGAGGCTCAATCGGGGGGGAGGAAAAGTGGACATTTGCATGCGTTAATGTCCTCAGAAAAGTAGGAGAAGCATCTATAATTATATGAAGCACCTTGGAAAATGCAGCGAATTCCAGGGGCTTTCATCCTCCCCTCTCCCTCCTGCTGGTCTTTCTGTGAACGCCTGTCATAAATACTCCTGCAGCCTTGGCTATAAACATTCGTCTGTCAGTGTTTTGATTCCATGTAAATATGACTGCCTGCATGATGCTAGGTGCCTCCAGGTGTTTCCAGTCTGTGTCACTGTTTGTCTCCTGTTTGTTGCAGAGTAGGCTGGAGATGATGACTGGGAAGCAAAGGTATAATTTTGGCACTACATGAATGGTCACTAAGTGTGTGTGTGTGTGTATGCATGTGCGTGCGTAAGTGTGTGTGTATGTGTGTTCGTAGACACCTTGCCTTGTCATTACCTTGAGGTGTTTCACCAATAAGCTCAATTGAAATACTTGCACTTACACCGTGCTTTGAATATTACATAACTCATCTGATTGGAGCAAATTAGTTTGTGAGTACAAATACACAGAGTCATCTGCTTGTGACTGTAATTGGAGTTTTTCAGCTAGACAAGCCCTGACTGGCTGCTTGAAACTCAAAAGTTGATCGTTTTTTTCTTGGCCATTGAACGAACCGGATCTAAGCTACCCGGCTGTATTTGCAGGACTCTTAGCTCGAAATTTCAAGTGTGTCTTCGATTTATCTTGTTCAGTTCTTTTACTTATGTTGCTTTTTAAAGAGAAAGCTAAATTCTCATGCCATAAGCACACTTAGTCATGCTAACTACAACAATCTTCTGCAAGGAAGTTGATGCTGAAATAAAAATGCTTTTTATATTTTAGTATCAGCAAGAAGTTTAACAATGACGAAAAAATAAAACAAAGAACGGGTGTTAATAAGTAGCATTTTAACAGTTTTACTGTTTCCACAGAATGTTGAGACATGAATGTGGCTGGAATAAAATTACAGAGACACAACGGAGAGAAAGGCTGAACATATTACAGCAAAGTTCCTCAGTTTCATCCTCTTGAGCTTTCAACCTTTGCCATAGAGAACGCTGGATTTCCATATGTTAGAAATCAAGAGTCGAGATAAAAATCTGCATTCCCTGGAGAATAAACAAAGAGACTAATGTTTACAGTTGGCAATGCCAGCCTCACTAACTGACCCCGAATTGCCAGAGGGAAACCTAAAAAGCTTTTTTTTTTTCTGGTCAGTAAACACAACACACCTAAGTGCTACCAGGTTGCTTGGCTGCAAAGTTGCTCTGCTTTACATGTTTTAGCTTTAACCCTCTGCATGTCGTATATCACGCCAGATTTGAAGATCTCAGAGGCTCAGAGCCCAACGTTTACAATTAGTAAAGCAAACCACACTAATCGGTAGACGGTGTCAATTCTGTTGTAATTATGAAATGTGATATTTTAAAAGTTAAAATGTAAATACTCTAACAGGCGCATCGCTTTCTGAAAAGTCGACCGTGTGTTGTTTAGGAACTCCGGCGGATGCTCTACTAGAACTTACAGGGACAACATGTTGGAAACCCCTGAAGTCTTCCCGTTTTTTTTTTCTGGAAGACTACATGCAACGTTGATCGTTCATCACCGCAAAGTAAGCTGAATCAGGCCCCCGCCAACTCTCCCCCTCTCATCTCTGTTTCCCCTTGCATACGCCGTACACCCTCATCACTTCTCGTAGCCCCTTGTGTTTTCCTGTCTTCCAACTTCAATCTCTGCTTGCTCTCATCTCCTTTGTTTCCTGCAAGCCATGCACCATCTCTCTGTGCTTTGCTCCTCCCAATCTTCTTCCCTCGCTCCTCCGCTTCAAAACCTGCTCTAAAGTCTTTCACCCTACAGTTTCCTCACTGGTTTTTTTGAGACCTGAGATTCTCCATCTCTCTCCCTCTATTTCTCTCTCTCTCTTTTTTTTTACCAGCACTGCTGTCTATTTTCTACCCCCACCTCCAACATTCGAACTCTTTTGCCTCCCACCCTTGCCCCCCTTTCCTCAAACCCGCCTAATGGATCCCATGTCAGCAGAATACCAGAGAAACCACACAACTGCACTGCGGCTTCATGTCTGTCTCTGCCTTCACATCTCCCTCTTCCTTATTTAAAAAAAAATTAAATAACGGCCTCCAAAAACTACTAAGAGAAAAATCTACCGGCTAAGCATTGTAAAAACACTGTTATCACCTGTGAGACAATAGCTCAGCTAATTCTTCTATTTTAATGTCTATAGGATTTTTTTTAATCTTATTGTTTAAGAAATTGCTGAAGTTTTACTTTCCCTTGTCCATGAAAGCTATTATTAAACATGGTAATTACCAAGTGCTCTCTGTTCCAACTTAACTGCTGCCACTTCTGTTAGACTCAGCACTTACTAACTGAATAAGGTTTTTTTTCCATATACCTAATTTTAGCATAATAACTTTTATCCTGGAGGAAATCACTGGAAGAATCTGCTTAGCGGACAGAGCTGTCTTGCAGATAAGATGCTTAAATATCACAAGCAGTGAACGTTTCGGAGACAAGCTGCAATCTAAATTATATTTAAAAATCAAATAAGGAGCAAGTGGTAATCAAAGTTATCCGTTTGCAAGCAATTGAGCGTTGCTTCAAAATATTCAGGTGTGATTAAACTTGATGATGAAAAGAAACATTCAAGGTGTTAATACGTGATTGGGGTCTAGTGTGAATAATGAATTAATTCAAATTGAAGCAATTTAAGCAGCACATTTTTAGAAATAATAAAAAAATGCTTTATTATAAATGCTACATGCAAACAAATCCACAATAGCAGCACAATCATGTTTTAATTAATTATTTTTGTAAGCTAGGTCACATGTGGACCAATATTCTTGCAGTGTCTATAAAAAGCCTTGGGAGTTTAACCTCTTTAATTGCTTTTACAAATCAACATGAAAAAAATTACAATAATATGACAAAAAAGAAAAACTCCCCTGAAATAGATTTTTACAAAATACCGACAAATGAAAGAGAAAACATAACTAAGATCTTGCATAAATGTTCACCCCCAGTTAAAGTGACTGACCTAAGTCATCAGAGGTCCAAGCAATTGGTGCTAGCAGTCTCACAATGAGTAGAATGGAAATCACCTGAGTGCAGTGAATCTGTCACGAGTAATTGTAATAAAAAGACACCTGTATTCCTGGCTAACATCACAGCAAAATTGAGCTTAACAGAACTTAAAGAGTTCAGCAAGGAAGAATGGGATAAAATTGTCTCCTCCAGAAGTGGAAGCCTGACTTAGACCCATCCACACAGACTTCTTGCTGTGATTACAGGCATAGAGGCATCTACTAAACACTGATTTAAAGGGGAAGAGTGTTCATATAATCACTTTACTTTTACACGTTTATTTAAACGTCATTGTTTAATAGAAGTCAATTTTCCTTTTAGCATTAAAGTTTGTAATTTTTTTGTCAAAAAAAAGCACAAAAAAAAGAAGCTATTTCCACTGTCTGTTGTAATGCGAAACCAAAGCCTCATGTTGCTTTTCATTTCAGCAGCGACTCCTGCCAGGGATTGGTTTTCTCAAAAGGTGTGAAAGCAAACAGCGGGGAGTCAAACGTTGCTATCAGTCTTCGCCTCTCTCTCTCCCACAGGTTGGGAACTGGGCTGGTAGAAGTCGCAGTGTTGCGCGCCGGGGTCTCACAGGGACACGCGTGATAGACGACCCGATAAGGGACCGACAGGGCGACGAACTGACACATCTCTGCTGGATCCCCCACCCCACCCCACCACCCCACCCGCTCCACAGGTACACGGCACCGAAGCCAAGTCCGGACAGTGACAAATGGAACCAATTTCCATTTATTTATCTATGTGTTGCATGGACTGCAAAACACATGCTGACCTGTTCCCCTATAAATCTTTATCCTGTTAACACAACAGCAATAAACGCCGACACATTAGCCCTCCCAAGAAGCACAGACTGATCAAGCATACCAACGCATGATGGGGCAAAGAACGCAAAAAAAACGTTTGCCGTGAAATCACAAGCCCAGCGCATGTTGGCAGGAATATTTCTAAAGCTGTTGAGGTGAATTCCCTCACTCGCGGACATCTGCATACGCAAAGTGCCAAAAACGGCATTTTCTACAAGACAAATCTGGAAAAGCAAAAATAAATAAATAAATAAATAAATAAAATCCCGAAGGGGTGCACTCAGGGGATAAATCTGGGGACAAAAAAAAAAATCTGCCTCCCTCGTTACATGGTAATAGGTTTCTACTGTGCAGATGGAGTGGGGCTGGAAAAAGCTTTTGGGGGAGCACTGAGGTTAGAGGGGGAGAGAAAGGCACCACATTTATACTGTTTAGATGTGATAACGCCTGAAAATTGCTGAGTGAGGCACCAGCTTCTGCAAAGGGACAAGCAGGCTGCCAGTCTGTCTTAATGTCTCCAACAGGGTTGGCTGAGAGAGAGAAGGCTTCACATGACCCCAACAGATAAAGGTTGTGTCTCATCCATCAGGGCTTCCTCAAATTACCCAGAATTAATATTTATGTTAAAAAAAACATATTTAGGGTTTGTAGGCACCAGTGGCATCCTCTTTACCTCTCACTGAAGCTAACATGAACCCCAAGAAAAACCACTCTCCCAGCTGGTATTGTCATGTTACCGAACAGAACACCAACAGATTTCTTTGCTCGGTGCCAAGCAGGCAGTGGTGTGAATGGTTGAGCTGCTGGATTTAATTAGTGCTGCACCCATATGGATTAGCAGCCAGACAGACACGAGTGACAGCAGCAAGTATGTCACATTCCCACCTGATCGGCTCTCAACATTGCCCTTGGTGGCATCCAAACACAGATGCACACATGAATACACCCCCCACCCCCAGCCCACCGTGTGTGTGTGTAGGGAGGGAGAGAAGGGGGGAGCAAACAAAGATGGCTGGGGACCAAGCAGGCTTTATAATCACGGCATTCCGTTTACCGTACATTTAATTGGTTTCAGCAGCAGTGCAAAGAAAATGTTAAGGTTGGCTTGCTTCAACATGTGCGTGGAGACAGCTGCTCCGATGGGCAGGGGGTGGGGAGGGAGCACAGTGAGCACACTGCTAAATAGATTATTTAAAATTTTTACAAAAAGCAGCCAGGTTGATAAACAGCATACTGTCATCCTGGCTGCACCGAGATGCAGATGGATGGAGGGATATGCAAACACTTGTTCAGATTGATCACATTCACCTCCACTGGAGCCATTTCGTTTCTCTTGTGAAAGAATGACAAAAAAAAGAAATACTCAGCAATAAATTTGCATATATGGGATAAATTATCTCAAACTGAATGCTTGGTGTACTCCTAACTCATCTTGGTCATTTTGATCCTTTGTCATTTTTGTTCATTTCCAATTTACCACTCGGCATTTTGGGTATGAGACATTTACCTTCTTGTGTCAATGGATTTGTGCTAGTCAAAGCCTGTTTATTATATAAGAGCCAGAGTTACGTTTGTTTTCTCTAGGAATGCTATGCCACACTGTAGGTCAGCTGGCCTAAAGAAGGACACAAAGCTAAAGCATGGCCACTTTTACAAAACCTTCACTGTTTTTGAAACAGCGTTTGCTATGATTTCTCTGTGAATCGGTCGACTGCAGGGTCTATCTGACTTCACAGCTCCACTAATTTACATGCTAATTTTAGCTCGCATACTTGCGAGTGTCAAAGGTAGATATCGGTTGGATGAATGGATTTGATTGGCTCAGGATGCTTTATTTCTCAACAGGCCTGAAAGTGGTAAAAAAACAAAAACACAAGGAATAAAAACCTGAACTATCGATCCATCCTTGAATGTCTTGAATTAGGATTATCTTGGAATGAGACAAATAAAAAACAGCTAAATATGGACTAGTCAGAGGCTCATACATTTGTGATATTTTACACCTTTCTTTGCTAAAAATACAGATTACTGTTTTCCTTCTAAATATTAATGAAATCTTGTCTGTCTTCCAAAATGACTTTTTTTTCTCAGTAATTTCCTCAAATATTTTACTCAAGTACTGGAATTAATGGGATTTAATGGGGAAATCACTGTGCGGATCAATGAAAATGTCTTCTTTTGTTATTTCAAGGGTATCTTCAATCAAATCCTCCACCTCTGTTAACATTACTTCCACTGATTGATATACTTCCTGAATGGAAATGCCATTTCTCCATTTCTGTCCTTAATGGATAATGGAGTTTTCAATGGTCCATTGCCGACCAACAGAGGAGTAGCAATAGAGTCATCGCTGCACTTTTAACATGACTATTTTAAACTGTAATATGATATTAACTTCCAGCTACGTAATACACAGTGATGTGTGCTAAGTAGTCTGAGGGTGGCTGAGGCATTTCACACTGCCTAAGCTCTGTATGAATAATATTGTAATCTGCTGCAAATATGGATAGATAGCTTTTAATTAGCTCACTGTAATCCCTGCAGCAGCTTGAGTATTAGCAGGCTTGGTACTGTCTGGATTTGCAGAGGGGAAAAAAAGTGAGACAGGGAGATCCAGGGATAGCATGGCCTATTGGAAAACACCGTAAATATTGTGGGACAAAGTTAGAAGATGTCCTTCGTAATTCTTGAGGACAAAGATTTGTTTGAGTCTTTATTGGGTGAGGGAGGGGAAAAGAAGATCACCTTGGTTGAGTTCTTTCTGTCAATGCTTCAGTAGTGCACACAAATACAAACCAACAAGTTTCACATCTACTCAGGCTTCTTATCCAGCTAGGGTCGACGTTCGTTTTGATAATCTCCAGTGGATCGCAGGGCAGCATGTGTCCAGATTAATTGGCTCGTTGCAGGACTTTCAGTTGTTTTCAACGCCGCTTGATGTAAATATGCAACTGCTCTGGGGTTCGGAAGAATAGAGGGAGGGAAGCACACCTTTTAGCACTTTACAAGGTAAAGTAGAATGAGTTTTATTGGGACTGAAGCCCTTGATTGGACCCAGTGGGTGTCTGTGCTGAAGGTAACCCAAGTTTAACAGCACGCAGGCTGACATGCACAGGCTGTTAAAGACCTGATGCTTGCTCAGAAACTAAGCAAGAGCAAAGAGGGAGGCCTATTAAACATGGCAGACTGTTTATACCCTGAACAACATATAGCGCAATACCCACTGTGTGTTCATGAGCGTGTGAAGCTTCTCCTACTTCTCTCTCCCAGAAGCAATTTAGGTTGTAGTTTTTAGAGTTATCGGGCAGTGCTTTGTTGCTTGTCTTCACTATACATTCTCTGTGAGAAGGCATTGATTACTTATTAAAGCTGCCGTGTAGGTGTGTGTGTGTGTGTGTGTGTGTGTGTGTGTGTGTGTGTGTGTGTGTGTGTGTGTGTGTGTGTGTGTGTGTGTGTATTCCCAGTTAATGCCCACAAACAGCCACTGCTTGTCTGCAGTTGGGTAGGGTACAATCAGAGCAGTGAGAAAAAATGCAGAGTTAAAATATGTTCTGAAAACGTGCCGCCATTGACCTCCACATCTGACATAAAATATATTTGAGAACCAATTTGCAGACATTAAGAGATGCGTTGGATTTACCTTTCCAATCTCTCTCATGGTTGTCAGCTCACTATAAATTTTGCTTTCGTATGTTTTCGTTGTGGTCTTGGGTTCGATTCCCAGGATGGGTTCTTTCTGCATGGAGTTTGCAAGTTCTCCCTGTGGTTCTCTCTGGGCACTCTGACTTCCTCCCACAGTCCAAAAACATGACTGTCAGGATAAATGATCTCTTTAAATTCTCCCTAAGAGTGTGTGCATGTTTGTCCTGTGTGTCTATGTGTTGCACTGGATGGATGGATGGATGGATGGATGGATGGATGGATGGATGGATGGATGGATGGATGGATGGATGGATATACCCATACACACATAGATATGGGCTACGTCCAGGATGTTTTAACATAAAATACGTACAGTGCATACAGCTGTACATCTGCAGGCCTCTGACCTGTGGCGTCTCAGGGCAAATCAAGCAGTCAGGACTTCATGCATAGCCGCAAGTTACCAACAGACACTCTTCCTTTGCCCTTTCTCCTATTTCTTCTTCTCCACCCCCCCTTTTTTCCCAACGCTACCTCCATTCCTCTTGGGAGTCTGAGGTGGGCAACAGAATCCGCTCTATTACAGAACCTCCTGAGGTATCTGCCTTCCCAGCAAGCAGGAGAGCCGCAGAAAAATAGTGTGAATGTGTGTACATGTCAGCAACACACACACATACACTTGGACACCTCTGGTCAGAGATAATCAATGCAGACAGAGCAACAGCAAAACAGCAGATACAGAGGCTGGAGGTGGGTTGATTTGTCTCAAGCAAATCCAGAGATAAGTTACTCTAAGAAGATAAATCTGAGACCGAAGAGAACTAAAAATATCTACAAAAATGCTTTCCGGGTATTTTGTGTTTCAGAAATATAATAGCAGGTTACTCAAACGATTTCACTGTAAATCAAAGGTGCCCCAAGAACAAATTTTTGAAAAGACTGTATGTGTTTTTTTTCTTTTGCTTTCTAGATACATCAATGCTAAAAAAAAAAAAAAAAGAAAAAAAAAGTGCAACATAAACGTGGCAATCTCTATTTTTAACATGGAACTTTGCATGAGTGAGAATGGGTGACAGCCAGAATGCAAGGCATCACACTGACAACACTCCTACATCACACTCCTTGTTTCAGCACACAGTTAAAAAAAAAAAAGAAAGACTGACAAGAGGCGCAGATGTCCAATGGCTATTAGTGCAAAAACTTCCTCATCTGTCAGTGAATGGCAGCAGTTAGAGAGCGAGCTGTCAATTAAACAGCCACTCATCCTGGGAAGCTTTTTTACACTCAAAGTACAGGCAGGGCCAAAAAAGGGGGCATGTGTGTGTCTGGATCTGTTCACATTATTTCCTCTTGACATTTTGATAGGAGACCTTTAGAGAGACATTTCTTATGGCATATGATGTAGTCATACAGTACTGGGTAAAGCCCTATATGAAAATAAAAAAAAACACAGGCTGTACCAAAATGGCAGCTAGCAATGAAAACAAAAGGGTAAATAATGTTGGTAAATAATAAACTCCTTTGCTGTTCATGAGATTCCCAGTATGGATTAAAAGCTACGGACAACATTTAGAAGTTTAATAAAACGAGAGTATGTAATACAAATGTCTTCATAGTGTATAAAGGTTGAGTCATTGCTGTAAATGTCGACTTGCAAAAGCATTAATTTTGCAAGTCGACATTCTTATCCTTAAACAATTTTTTCTTATGCATATTTGGTTAAGTTCCGACCAGAACAATTATCGTATTTTACTGGGATTTTTGGCAAGACCAACAATAAATAGAACATAAATGTAAAGTGGAATATACAGTACATGGATTCTAATCTTTTCAACGACAACAAAAACAAAGTACAAAATTTTTTTAAAAATAAATAAATAAAAGCAAAAAGATGAAATATTAATATTTTCCGTGGTAAGTCATAATATGAGGCTTAACATGATAGATTCACTGCAGTTTGGTTGTCGGAAGAATCATCTCTTGTTTGGGAACTGTGCCAAAAGAGCCGGGTCGCTGAAAAGAGCCGGGTCGCTGAAAAGAGCCGAACTTCCCATTTATACGCTGTGTGCAGCAGAAGCCCACATCCACCAACTCTGAAAATAATGCTAGAGATGCTTTTCTTTTTGCAGGGACAGGGACGCTACTCAGAGATAATAAGAAGAGGGATGGGGCTAAATACGCGACAAACAAGAATGAACAAAAATATTCAGCTTTTTGATCTGAAAAGCAAAGAAAATTGCCACTATAATTACAGTGAGAGGCCGGTCTACTAAACACTGATTACAGGGGGGCTGCGTGCAAAAGCATGCTGCGATTTTCATATTTTTATTTGTAAACAAATTTGTCCTTTTCCTTAAAATTAGCAATTAAGCAATATTTTGTGTTGAATCTGTCGCAAAAAATCCCAACGAATTTACAGGCTGTAATATTGAGTGTCAAAATGTGAAAAATGTCGAAACGCTCTGAAAATCCCTTGTGAGGCAGCGTCGATGAAAAAAAAGATTTGCTCCCTCATTCGTCCAACTGTCAGTCAATGTTTGAAGAGAGCCTATAATTAGCCAATTTAGCTAGAAGGCGAGGCGGAGAAAATATAGATACAGAGAGACTGGAAAAAGCTGTGCTTCTCATTCGACTGAGAATTTTTAATGAATTAAAAACAAACCGAGATGAGAAGTTTGTAAACGCTCAATAAACCAATCGGAGGAAAACCTGACTCAAAACGCACCCCGAGACCTATTTAGATGCAAAATGTGTCAATACGAGGTCTGACCAAAGATTAAATCTTCCCCCTTCCCTCATATTTCAGTATTCCAACATGTAAAACAAGAAGCCGTCCAATCTATATTCACTCCCACTTTGGGAGACAATCCAGTGACTACGAATCCTAACCCTGTTTTATGTTTGGAGTTTTGGCTAAAAGCAAACCAAAGCCAGGCTCAACAGTTGAGGCAGAGCATTAAGGTAAATCATACCTCTCAATCATCTTCAGCCAAACATAATACAGCTGGAGGAAATGGCGGTGCCATCAAGCATGACGCTTAAAAAGCAGCTTTTCATTGCTTTCACCTTTGCATAGATATTGGTGCTTCATACTTTGTGCTTCGCCTCAGAAAGGAAATAGGGCTGCTTAATATTCAGTGAGATACAGGGGCTGCTTTGTCTTGTTTAATTCACCGGTAATTCGTATTTAGGTGCACTACTACGTCTTTATGTGCAAATACAGATCGAAGCGGATTCGTGTTTGTACGAATAATTATGAAAACTGTTTTAAATCGGGTTTTCATAAGAACCTGTAGACGCGGGTAAAATCGCACACACACACAAAAAAGAAAACGTCGCTTGTTGTACACGAATGTTCATCTGACGTCAAAATTAATCTGAATGGGATTGCAGCATTTTTCTTGAAAAGCACAATGAAGCATATTAAACCCAAACAGTTAATTTCAGCTGCATAATACCACATTTTTCAGGCCTGATTGTTATAAATTGCCTGTAGATTGCCGTTATGTAAATGAGCCAACTCCTGACGTGTTCCGCATAACTTATATTAAATATGTGAATGTGGTGGAGACAGAGATTTATGCCCCCCAAAACTAACAGCAGGTATATTATCCGGCTCAAATGTGTTTGTATACAGGAAATGGTTTATAAGTGTACAAACGAATGAGGATTCTCAGTGCTTAAGGGTATATAACTCTTAAGATCATTTTAATTATCTTTCCTTTCTTTTTTGTGCTTCCCTCTGCGCCTCAGGTTTATCATCTTATTCAGTTCCCGGTGCCTCATTTCATGCTGTTTATATTTGTGGGATATTGCTGCAAATATTTTGAACCGTGAACCAGCAGAGGGTATTTTACATATAGGGAAAAACAGAGAATATGGTTCCAAAAAAGGAGTGACCTGCAGAAAAACTTAGCTTCTCTAGCCTCACACTGTACAGGCAAAAAGCGCATTTATTCAAAAAAATAAAGGAATGCATGGAGTAAATGCTTTTGTACCCTACCATTAGCGGACTAATGAGCAGTGATGCTTTTCGGTGAGGGCAACAAAGTGTCAAGAGATGAACATTTTGAGTCTTTGACCTCCGAGACTCAAATCATTAATGTAAATCTCAAGGTAGAGGGACATTCTTTGGAAGGTGGTTGAGAGATGAATGAAAAGCAAACATTAAAAGCAGGAAGTAGCTTGTTTGTGTCATCTTCCAATATCTGCTCATCAGACTTGACTCGGCTACGTCAGGGAGCTTTAGAGGCCTTGAAACCTAAAAACACATGACCAGAACAACCCACAAGTCCCCATTAGGGACACAGTTGGATTGTAAATTGACAATAACCTAAACGATGAACTGAACTGAGGGCTGCCCTAGTGACTCACGTGACATTATTGGGTCAATTAGTGACATTTCTGGGTCTACCATTGTGACTCTTCTTACTAAAAATTGCAAGCATGTTAATTGGCACCCATGTTCAGAAAAGAGGTCGTCTTCTGGAAGTTGAACTTTTTTCAAGTAACAAAATAATAGACCCAGTTGTCCTCTACATACAAAGGAAGGATTTGAATGTATTGGGTGATTAGTTATTGATTAAGCTGCATGGAGTATCTGTCAGCTGATCTCGGAAAATCCAGAAAGTAATGGACTGGTAAACACTCAGCAATGTAAAATACGACTTATTCTATTTGCATCATTCTTATTCAAACTGATTTGATTGTAATGTTTCTGTGTTTTTGACACAATCTATCTCTCTGATTTCCAACTGAAGTGAAACTAACCCATTTCTTTCCAAAGTGATTTGTAGTTTTTGTGATTTGATAGTCAAATAATAGTGATGAAACCACGACACTTTTACGCTTTGCCGTTAGTCAAACTGTGCAAGCAGCGTAACGTTTTTATATCATTATGCTCAGCAACAGCTGAAAATGCTCCAGCAGGAAAGACTTTCAAGTGACAAAAACACTTTTGCAATGTAGGGCAGAATTCATTGCCTCAACTGTGTACATGAAATTTACACATACAACAGTGTGTGGAACTTTTTTTCTTCTTTTTTTGTAATGTTGAGCACATTATTGGTCATTAAAGCTGCCAGTAAGGAGATTCAGCAACAGCAGCTCCTTTATAAGCCTGTCTGCACATATAAGCTTATTCCCAAGGGAAAAGAGAGAGAGAGCGAGATGCTTCAGAAGGGAGAGGAGGAGGGCAAAGATGGCAAAAAACGGGATGCAGAAATGACAACCCAGGCAGTCTCAGGGAACGCTTGTAGTGTGTTGGAATTGTTTGTCTCATTATTCTGCTTTTCAGCCCTTCTTAGCCCTTTACTGTGCTGCATGTTATAAATTACATCCACAGGCTGTTAGAAAATACAGCAGCTTATTCGGTTGTGGTGGACAAGCAGAATGGAATCTCAGAATTCCATTCTGTGTCTGTGCAGCTGACATTGTTCAGCTCCTTAATAAGACACCAGCATGATTGTTATATTAATTTTTGTAGTTTTCTATGTTATTACATGCTAAGCATAACTACATAATAAGCTCTGTGATTCCGAAAACAATATTGCCTTGTACATGATGCTACAAACACTGTGTGTCCGCTCTGATACAAAGGTATACTGTGCAGTTAATCTGATATCCCAGTTCTATTTAAGGATGGAGTGAAACAGGATGAAAGAAACTGATAGTCCAAAGTGCGCTGCCTATCTGAAAAAAACCCCAACAAAAAACAGTCAATTGAATTTCAAAGCACTGCAGTTGTCCCGTATTTCAAATACATTATGTATGCAAGGGAGGGAAACAAAACGAAGCATCCGCATCCAGTAGATTGCATAAGAATTCTGATTAGTTTAATGATAGTCAGAAAAGTTGGCATTTTAATCACAAACAATCATCGAACCACAATTACACAGCACACCATCTGGAAGAGAGCTCATTTCTCATTTTCATGCCTTGAAGGCACTGTCAGCGTTTGACTGAGATTTATTTATTTATTTACTTTTTTTTGTTTTTTGCTTTTTCTTAGATGATGTGATACAGCAGCTCAGATCAGCTAAGACGAAAAAAAATAGACAAAACACTGAAACAAAGTTGCAACCTTTGACCCTCCCCAAGGAAGTAAGAATCAGCCACAAGCGTGGATGAAGTTGTAGCCTGTGACATTATGTAGTGATGGGCAGAGGATGGATAGCTCTAATATCTCACAAAAGGCTAAGCCATCCCTCTTTTCTCAGCGACAGCAGGATTAGTCAACTGCTGTAAGCCGTTAACTCCTATAAGCCTCGGCTCTGACAAACTCGCAAGCGTGCGGCGGACGCTAGACGCATCTTGTTTTTCCTCAGCGCATGGCTTGTTGCATGTTGTGACTCGACGTCGACGGGTTTTCCCTATTAATTAATTTTCGGCTGTTAGAAACAGTTTCGCGGCTGTGAGCACATCACTGCTGATTACTTCTCCCTCTGGGAAGTTTCTGTTGCGCTGACACAAATCAGAGCGAAGAGGAAAGGCGCACGCATGATGTCATGGTAAACCGACACAACGGGCGTGGAGTTTCATTGGGAAACAAGATAGAGATCAGGCAGATTTACTAATCTGAGGATGTGGGGGAAACGCGACCGGCACCGAAGTTCGAATCTGAGAGGGAAACAAGGAGGGGAATCAGTTTCGGCTGTTTTTTTTTAAAAGGGGAAACAGTCAGAGCTGAATATATTACAGCAAAATGATACCTGGCATGATACTGATGGAGGGGGAGGGGATGTAAGAGAGAGACACACACGAGAAAATTGGAGTGAGACGCCAAAAGCCATGTGTGTAAAATCACTGAAACTGCATCACCAGAGACATACATCACACAGAAGTGTATGCAAAAGAAGAGTTTTGTTCTTCTCTTTCTATCACAAGCTACAAATGTGTTGATGCTTGAGCTCTGGTTATTGGTCTCAGTTCACTCCTAGTTTTTTGTGTGTGTTTTTCTCTTAATATTAAGCTAACACATGCCTTACAAATAGGCTGTATTCTGGTTTATTTGGCTACATGCCACATAATTAGTCAGCTAAACCAGGAAAACTCCAGCAGATTGCTGTGGTTTATGCCAGGTGGCGTTCAGCGACTTGCATAAACAATCGTCCCTCTGAAACACGTTCATGCGTCGTCGGGATGCCGTCACACCCTTACAAAGTATTTCATCTGGAATGTATCTGAACAAAAGTAGTTGCCACCGGTGAATTGAAAGGAAAGTGATTGTTTTTTTTAATTTCCAATTATTAATCTTTGAAAAGTTTTTATCCAGACCCCTACTCCCCAATAAAATAAAAGCTAAGAAACCAAACAGATCAGGTTGGAAGCTTAGTGTATAGGTTATAAATCAAACCTTAAGATCTGAGCATCTTTTGAATTGATCATCTCACCCATCAAAACGTGGCTATCCACGAAAACTGACAGGCTGGTAAGGAGCATCTCTAAAATGTTTTAAAGGGGGTTGCAATAAATCAAAAAATCTCTATTTTAGGGCTTTTATAAATTATTAAAATGGTGAAACACTTGCTTGTATGCTTCATAGCCTTCTACTTTATTGATTTTCTCCCCTACAGACAGTTTGAATCCAATCAATTTCTGTATTACCTCCAATGTGTTTAGTCCTATAATACAGCCAAATGTCCATTTGTACATGTACATGTACCACTGCCTTTTGCCACACCTAATAGTTAATTTAGAAGACTTTATCGTCAAACTTCCTCCAACTCTGCTGAGTGGCAGCGGTATTTAGTTCTGCAAATGAACATGCAGATTTGAAGGAAAGCCCTTCCAAATAAACAACAGCTGTCGTTTCAATCAGAAATACAGGCTGCATATGGGTGCAGAAAAAAAATCCGGAAAAATGTGCTTTAGACAGGGAGACGCACGTAAAAAAAGCAAGATTCTGTCTTCTGGTTTTACTGCCTCACATTTCAGAGCCATATGCTCCATATCAGAAGCTTTCGACTTGCTTCTCCTCTCCTTTTCTCACAGTGCCGCCGCAAGCCGAGCAAACTCTTCCCCCTCCGTCCCGACGCTCCGCCGCAAATCTATCTTGTGGAAACGCTGAGCCAAAGGGAAATATAGCAACTCAAATTGTTTAGACAATACTTGCAGCGCACTCGCCCGGGTATCCAGACTGTAAACACAAACCAGCTGTCCCCAAAGTGTGACGCTTATTCACAGACGGCTCTAACCAAGGGCCAACATCGGGGAGAACAAGGAAGCGGAACACGGGATGAGGAACAACCGGGCCTCACGTGCTGTTACAGACAATTGGAAATGACTACAACTAGACATTTATGTCTTCCTGACAAGAGAGGATTTCCAGTGAGTCAGTGCTTGTCTATCAGACAGCATCACCCATTGTCTATATGAAGTGAAAATGACAACTCTTTATTGTTTTTTTTGACGTATATGCAGGTCTGCTGCCACTTGCGCTGCTTTAACGTGTTTATCTGATCGACTGCCGACTGGATGCTGTCAGCAGCGGTGACAGGCATTTCAAGAGAGGAGCCATTAGTTAATGGATAGGGGCAGGAAGAGAAGGTAAAGGACCTCCGGGACGCCGCCACGTCTATATACGCCGCTTTGTGCGTCTCTCGTAGCCTCGCGTTTTCAGCATGTGATTATAATAAGACTGGGCTTGGAGAAGCAAGCTTGGTTGCAGTGCATCCGGAAAGCGTTCACAGCGCTTCTCTTTCTCTTTATTATTCTAAATGGTATTAAATTAATCTCTTACGTCAGCACATAGGCACCTCATTATGACAATGTGGAGAAATGTTTCTGAGATTTTGCCAATTAAAAAAAAAAAACTCAAGTATTCACTCACAGCCTTTGATTATTTTTGTTGATCCACCTTCAAGTCTTTCTGCACATGACGTCCCAGGCTTAGCTCACCTTATCTCGGAGCAGTTTTGCCCCATCGTCCTTTGCAATTCTTCTCAAGCTCCATCAAGGAGGATAGGAGATGCCTGGGCGGCCATTTTTAGATCTCTGCAGGGACGATCAGTCAGATTCAAGTCTGGACATCCACGGAGTGGTTTTAAAGCCACTCTTTTCAGATCTTGGCCATGTGCTTTGGGTCGTTGCCCTGCTGAAAAACGAATCATCGTTCCAGCCCGAGGTCAAGAGCTGACAAAATGTAACGTGTCTTGGAGAAACCGCAAACTTTGTGATTGTACATCAGCATGTAGAAATGAAAACTACACTTTTATGTTCATGAAGTAGCCTCTGCTGCTGCAGTGACTTGGTAATGAAGACTTCATGAATGCTGTTTTAATTTTATTTTGCTTAATATGGTCTAAGACGTAAAATCAACCTTGCCCTCCCCATTGCACCAGATATGTAGTTGTTTTTATCCCAGTTATTAAGTAAATTTAACCATTTAGCATGCATAATCCAAACTTTAACATTCACTTCTCTTCTTGGAACACCTTTAATCATTTCCCCCCACTTTATGCTATGAGTTATCCAAAGTACAGTATAATCAAGGTCTCTGAATCTGTATGGCTTTGAATTTGGAGGTTTGTTTACTTTTCACTGATTGAGCTCCAGATTAAGCCCAGTCAGTGGAACGTCTTTGTAACCTCATTTTTGGGAGAGAAAAAAAATAAAAATGGGGCTGATTTCTTCCTTGTTCCAAAACACTCCCAATTAGTTACAGTTTGTCAGAAAAGGACGACACATCATGATTGCAGCACTGAAACAACGTGTTTTTAGAAAATTGGGGAGAAAGTGTTTCTCACATTCAAAGCGTTTCAATGGAGTCACTCAGGGATGTGTTTCAAGACCATTTTTGTTGTCATTTCTAAACACATTTCCACCCACGGTGCTATTACATCATTGTGACGATGCACAGTTGTAAGAAAGCAAAAAAATGAAGCCTGATTTGGATTTTAACTTCCAATGTTCTTGCTGTCACCTTTTGGCAAACAGCAATTTGACAATCAGTTATTTACTTTAGGAGGCCGACCTTTTCTTCCCTCATTTCACTCACGTTTTCTCAGAAGTGGCATGGCTGTGTGGTTGTCAGTCCTGTCTTGTGGCTCGTTACTTCATCAGCGCAGTGTTATGGTTTAACCTCCAGTCCCAACCATGAACCTCACTTTCCTCCAGCAAATGGCAATGTCCAATTAGTTTAAGACTAACATTTACTCCTTCCTCTTACTGAACCTAAAAACTGTCCTAGTATCCAATAACCTTTAGAGTACACAGGCGGTGACTTTGGCTTCACCTCAATAAAGCGCTCCATGATTGAATCAAGTGGCTGAGGTCAATAGGACATATGTTCATTTCCCCGGGTCCTCCAGGGTCCCTGCCGGCAGAAAAAATATGCTGAGTGTCTTCTGTGACATTTATTGGACAGGAACCAAGTTATATCTCTCTTTTGCCTTTTTTCTTATTTCTCTTTTGCTTTTAGGATGGACTTCCAGTGCAGTGTACGGGTGTGCATGCGTGGAAGTGGGCGCGCACGTCTCCCCGCGTGCGTGTTGTGTATAGTTACACAGTATTTCCACCCTGTGGTCACGCTTCAGGCACCGGCACATACTACATCTGTCAGTGTCTCAACGGCGTCACCTCAATTTTCTGCCAACAAGTCCTACTAGTGTGCCTTGAAGGACAGATACTTCTTTCCTCTCTGTATTCGATCGCCGTCTGTCTCTGTCACTCCTTTCCTCCTCTCGTCACTTTGCATCTGTCAGCTTTCAACGCCGTCTTTTGTCAGCCCCCTCCTTCACGTTTCATCATCTCCGCCTTACTTCGGTTAAATCGGAGCAGCGGCGGGAAGCGTCATAAAAGTCATTCAGATAATTAATGTGGAATCGAGCTGAGTTGTTTTTTTTTCTTAAGTACCAATTTTTCCACTCTAATTTTCACATTTACGCCATTCCTGAGTGATCAAATGACTAATTCTCGGGGGGATTCTTGATGATGTTCTGCTGTCTCTCCGCCTGCCTGGGTAGCTGACTCAATGAACCCATCAAGTTATTTAAAGTGACAAGATATTTGTGACAACCAGTCACATAAAATTTATTATTATGACCTGTCACGTTTATTTTTAGAAACAGGTTGGGAATCAGAAAATTCACTCAGTATATTGAGATCATCGGGTCTTGCTTGCTCTAATGTTTTTGTTTTTGTTTTTAAGGAAAAAACATCTTGTGAAATTGTTTTAAAAATCTTGAGGAGATAATATTAATCTTAGTAAAATGAGTTGACCTCACATTAAGGATTATCGTGATGCAAAAGTACTCATTCTATTTGTACATTTTATTATGCTGCATAATGTATTTTACTGGGATTGTATTTAATTGACCAACACAAAGTAGTGCAAAAGTGCAAAGTGGAAGCAAAATTGTTTTCAAAACATTTCGGAAACAAAAAAAATGAAACGTCTAACGTCTCTGTGTGTTGTAGCTTCTAACCGTTTTTCTTCTCTAGGCTTACTCTGCATTTAGCTCCATTTATCTTCACAGGATTTCTGAACGGCTTCCATTTCTCTGCTGAAGGAAAGCATCCCCTCCAGCATGATGCTATGCTTCACTGTAGGGATGTTGTGTTCAGGGAGCGTACATTTTTTCCCCCACTTACTTTAATTTGCCTACATGGCTTGTGACAAACTTTATGGAAGACATTTTTTTAATGTCTTTAGCTTAAAACTGACTGTATTTGCGCCACTTTGCCCAGGTAAGCCAGATTTGTGGAGTGCATGACTAATAGATGTATGTTAATTCATACCGTTTCCTGCCTGTCACATTTTATTTTACTACAGAGTATCCAAAAGGCTGCCTCATAAACTATTTAAACATGGTGGGGGTTTCTCCGAGGCTTTTGTAGCAGAGCATTGTAAGCCAATTCAATGAGGCACGAGAAAGCAGACGTCACGATGGGACAAAACAGGAACCATCGATTTATTTCAAAGTAAAAATCTTAAATATGGATGCAACATGATGTCAAACTTAAAGCCCGTAAACCATATCAGAGCCACATAATGATAGCTTTTACTTTCTACATCAGACGAAATCACATGCTGATAGGAACGTTATGAGACATACTTCACTTTGACAAGAAATACCACAGCTTTTAATTGCGATGGGATCTCATATCACAAGAGCTCTTCACATCCCGAGTAATCAGCATACAATACTCCAGTTCTGGCACGCCAAGTCAAATATTCGTAATTTGTAAACTCGTCTAAATATTAAGGTGGTTTTAGGGGCTAAGAGCAACAAAATAATGTTCTCACAGCTTTCACAATTACCAGTTTTATAAATCTCAAGAGTCCAGTTTTGACCGGCCAAGAGTCTTTAAAAAACTGTTTGTGGCTAACGGTTAGCTAATTGTGGTCTTCACAGATGGCTAATAAATTATCCGTCTTCTAAACTGTCACTGTTTACTCCTGTTACTGCGCACAGAAAAGGCAGCCGCAAAAGTGATAAATGTTTCTTAATTGTTTATGCTGTCATCTCGCACAATTAGACATCTTTGTAAGATGACTGCCAGCACAAGAGCCTCTCCCTTTTTCCACTCTTACTTCAAAATAACTGAAATTTGCACCACAGTAGTTGCTAACTTTGGTGAGTGATTTCAGCACTGCATGAAAACTAATCTAAAAAACAAAATACGTAAGAGAAAATCAACCAATGCGCAAGGTAAGTCCCTCTTTTCCATTTTCTCCGTCATGGGATCTCTTTGTCTCAGCAGCTTTTTCCAACAGGCAGGTCTGTTTAACCACCTAGCCCCAGGGTGAGCCATGAATCTGTGTGACCTCTGAAGGATGAAGTAAGGAAATATAATTCATCCGAGTAGCTTCAACAAGTCTTCTCTGTGTTCCACCTCGACCCTAAAGCCTTGCAGTAAATTTTGTGAACTACAAGTAATAAACTCTCCGCCCGCCCCCCCGCCTCCGAGAGGCCTTGGCTCCCGAGGTCGGACTGCTGATGTAGCATTACTGTGATACACTTTGACCGTCGCCTTCATTATGATGCAAAAGGTAAAACTTACACTGGAGGGCCGTCATTATTGTAAAACCTTGGTGCAAACCCTAGAGGTTGAAGTTGTGTAAGCTGACACTGCTAGAGCAAAGTGGAGGCTTGACAGTAAACGATGGAGAAGTGTGCTGTGTGTGCGGCACGTCTCTGGTCGTTAACCCTTGTCACTAACACCTCCTTCAATCAATGCCTTCTTTATGCGTGTTATTACCCAGTGTTTTCGGATTTGGAAAACCTTTGCTCCAATGGGACTTCATCCCCATGTGGCCTGCTTTGCTGAGGATATTTCTCCAAAGGTTGCATATACTGACCTTTGGCTCTTTGCCCTTTCTAAGGGCATCCTTCCATCACTGCATTTAACATATAGACATTTATTATAGCTGTAAGCAACCTGATGGATTCCTGCTTGAGATAAACCTGTTCAACTGGAAGCACATCAACACCAACACTTTTACACATGC
Source organism: Micropoecilia bifurca (assembly GCA_903067075.1). Taxonomy (NCBI): domain Eukaryota; kingdom Metazoa; phylum Chordata; class Actinopteri; order Cyprinodontiformes; family Poeciliidae; genus Micropoecilia; species Micropoecilia bifurca. The sequence goes on along the minus strand of CAEGAF010026922.1, from coordinate 1,161 downwards.
ATGACTCAACAAGGCTGGAGAGTTTTAAAGTCTGTGCTCCGTATAAACAAATCAGTTCATAACTGTGAAGGAAAGCTGTCATGTGGTCCAGCTGGATAACAAGGAAAGTCTTTTATAGCCTCAAACTTTTTTTTTTCAGGATTGTCCTGCATGTTTGTTTCCCCGTGAATTTTGACCAGGTCCGTATCACTTCAGAAGGAAAGCATCCTCACAGCATTTCGCATCTCGGCAAAAGGTTTAATATTATTGTCATAATAACAGAGAACCTTCTTTTACATGTATGCTCTGTGGCAAACTTTAGACAGGGCGTTCTTTCAACAATGGAAGGCTTCTTGCCGCTATTGAGACAGCAATAGCAGTGCCAGTTTCCAAAACACAATGTAAAAATAGACAGAGGAGGTCATTCATTAGCACTAATAAATCACAGCATGAGAGGACCGTACAGATCCCCTTGTTGTATGTTTGTCGTATGTTTTATGTTTCACTGTTTTAATCTCTAACATGTCCTAACATGTTTATTTTGAAATTGAATAACTTCTGAGGGCAATTGGATGCACTGAATTTTATCAGAGAAAAGGGGATTAACACAAATGAACATAATTTGTTTTCCTTTTTTTACATTTTGTAGCACCAGTGGACATTAGTCAAAGCTAGCCAGTAGAAAATGGAGAGGAAGAGATGGGCATGCAGCAGAAACCTCAAGGTTAGAGATCAACCCCACGACTGTTACATCCATGACCAGTGGCCCCGATATACTAGTTGCCTGCAACCCGGCCAACAAATGTATCCATAGCCACTCTTATTTATAAACTACTTTGTGTCAGTGTATCATAAATCACAATAAATAACATTGATTTAAATGTTATTTATTGTAAAAATGTTCAAGGATATTTTTCTCGCTATGCTACCATATGTTTAATGTTTTTGTGTGTAGATCTATTCTATAGGACTATTTTCGGGCAACGTGTTCCCGGCCCCTGGCCTTTCTGCATGGAGTTTGCATGTTCTCCCTGTGCATGCGTGGGTTTTCTCCGGGTTCTCCGGTTTCCTCCCACAGTCCAAAAACATGACTGTCAGGTTAATCGGTCTCTCCAAATTGTCCCTAGGTGTGCATGGTTGTTTGTCCTGTATGTCTCTGTGTTGCCCTGCGACAGACTGGCG
>CAEGAF010026910.1:0-18201 GCA_903067075.1 Micropoecilia bifurca | reverse complement strand
CACACACACACAGAGAGACAGAGAGACAGACACACACACACACACACACAGAGACAGACAGACACACACACACACACACACACACACTGACAGACACACACACACACACACACTGACAGACACACACACACACACACACAGAGACAGACAGACAGACAGACACACACACACACACACACACACACACAGAGACAGACAGACACACACACACACACACTCTCTGACTCACACTCACCTCAACCTTCACCTGTTTTGCTGCTCAGAGGATTTAAATTGATTTTATGAGACAAACTCAAAGATTATTCATATTTAATCTGAAAAGTGTGGCGTGCCTCTGTGTTCCTCCACCTGAGCTAAGACTCTCTGCAGCTCCTCCAGAGTTTCCACTTCCATAATCAATCATTTCTCTGCTTTCAGATGGTTTGGTCTCCAACATGGGGCCCGAGGGCCTTTTATGGCCTCCAGAAGGATTTACTGGGTCACAATCAGGAACAGATCAACTCTGACGGTCCAGAACCAGAACCAGAACCAGAACCAGAACCAGGTCAGTGTCAGTAAACTATGGGGTCAAAACAAGATATTAAAAAATTACAATTAAATAATGTTCTCGTTTTTAACTTTTGTGAAAATGTATTTATGTTTTGCCACAAATAAATATTTTGAACTTTGATCTTAGTAACAGTAAAAATGATTAATTATTACTGCATAACAATTTTTATTATTTTATTATCAGTAATTGTTGTGTTATAAAGTCAGGGATTATTGTTATAACATTATTGCATAATAATGCTATGATTATTATTATGATTATTATAGAGTTATAAATTTACTTCTTGTAAACTTATCTTGAGTAAATAAATAATAATCGTATTAAATGTAATATTGTTGAATAACCAGCCTAACGTCACTGTTTCCTCCTGTTACATAACACCTGCGTCAATCAGCGCAGTCAACAGACACGTGACGTCACCGCTGCCGACAGGGTGACGTCACGTTCACGTTCAGCTGGGATTTTCTTTGAATGACAGAAACAAAACAAAACAAAACGTTTTATTGGTTTTTAGTTCTGAAATGTTTCCTCCTGTTTGTTTCTCCATGAAATCAGAATAAAAGTGAATAGAATCATTTTCCTGTTTAATTTGACTGGAGGCAGCAGGTCAGAGGTCAGAGGTCAGAGTTACGTAACAGCAGGTCGTTGTGTCTGTAAACACTGAGGGAAACAAACTGGAGTCAGAGAGAAACTGAGGAAAAGTTTCATTTGATTTATTACTGATGTTCAACAAAAACAGGAAATAAAACTCAAACATCTTTACTTGATTTATAGAAGAAAAACTTTAAAAAGGTGTGAAATTCATCAGTTATGACATTAAAACACTTTAAACATGTTTTCCAGGGATGTTTCTGATCTTCTCGTCATCATCGTCACTCAGGTTCTGGTTCTGATCCGGTTCCGGTTCTGAATGAAAATCTTTTCACTTTATGAACAACAACCTGATGTTTCCTTTTCTTTTGGGTTTTCAAGAGTTTCTAACTGACTCCGGTGTCACATCGTATTTATTCCCCAGGGGACCGGAAGTGGAGGATTCTGAACCGGAAGTCCCTTCGTGGATTTACTGATTACAACTTTCAACCACCAGGCGGCAGCATTTGGTTTATTGTTTTTTCGTAGGTTTTCACTTTTAACATTTCGGTCCAAATTTTTTGTCAACAAGTTGAAAAAATTGCTCAGCAATTTAAAAAAAATAATTTTAAACATTAAATTGACATTTATTTAATTTTTCTGTTCCAATAATAAACTAAAATCAGCTCGATGTTATTGAAATACTTTAAATAATCAGATTTACATAAAGAGGAAATTATTTCACATTCCAAAATAAAGTTTCCTGATTCTTCAGGGTTTTTTTTATCTCCTGAGCCTCATTTTTAAAACTTCTTGAATTTAATTTTCTGGATGTTTCAGCTTCTAGATGAACCTCAGAAACCTGGTCAGTTAAGAACCGTTTCTGTTAAACCAGTTTTTATTTATGCTGAAAGTCCCATTAAGAGACAAAATGTCCAGTTTGAATCAGTCCCAGAACTTCCAGCCTCTCATTACCTTTAAACTCCAGAACTGCAGTTAAGGCCACAGAAACCATTCAGAGGACCTTAAAACGGCCCGCGGACCTCCGTTTGAACCCCCATGTTTACAGCTTCAACAGACGTCCATCAGAAACCAGGATCCCAGTTTGTTACTGGTTTTAATATAATAAAATACATCAGATTTGTTTCTTTCTGAAATCTTCCTGGCAACAGAAAATCAACCTCCAGCTGATTGGTTCATATTTAGGTTCTGGGTTTAATTCCTCAGTTCGGATCCAAACTAAATAAAACCATCAGATTATTCCTGTTACACTGACCGTCCACAGGGTGGCGCTGCAGAACCAGCCATCCCAGAATAACCGGGAGTAAACCTGACCTCTGACCCGGAACAGAGCTGATAGTTCATCAGTAGATTTCAGAATAAAAGCCCAGAGCATCAGCGTCTCAATCACTTTATTACATTAGAAAGCAGCTGCACTCATACAGAATCACTGGGTTCTGGTTCCGGTTCTGACAGGTTCTGGAAGACGGTTCAGTCTGAAGGCTCCACCTGCTGGACGGAGGATCAACTCTCAGGTTCTGAACACATTTAAACTTATTTTATTCTGTATCCATGAAAATAACGTCAGAATTTCATCAAGTTCAGTTTAAGAGTTTATTAGAGCAGAACGAGTCGGGAAGCCGGTTCTGGAGAGAAACACAACGGGTCGAGTTTCACCGCTTCAGACTGAGGTCACCAGAACCAACTGGACCCAACTGGATCCAAATGGGACCAAATGGAACCAACTGGATCCAACTAGATCCAGATGGAACCAACTGGATCCCAAATGGATCCAACTGGATCTCAAATGGAACCAACTGGAACCAACTGGTTCCAACTGGATCCAAATGGAACCAACTTGGAGTCAAGCTGTACCCAGATTGGACCGATTGGACCCAACCAGCTGCTGACCGACAGGAATTCGTTCACATCCAGTTATGAAGATATAAAAACAACAAATTATACATCCAGTGCAAGATCAGGAGGTTCTGCTGAGCATCTGGATTGGATGCCCAGCAGGAAGGATTTCATTGGGACAGTCATGTGATTGGCTGGTTAAATTCTGCTTAATTCAGAGTCGCCATGGAGACGCAGCATAGAGCCGTGGATCCTAGATCAGAGGGAATGTGACGCTGTTGGTCGTCCGCTCTAGAACCGCCGCTCTACGCCGGCAGGAGCCACGGCAACGAGCGCCGCGGACGATGACATCACAGCGCCCAGGCGATGACATCACTCGCCGTCGGTGATGTAGAGACGATACATCAGGGTCACGATGGCGGCAGCCAGGCTGGGGAGGAGCAGGTTGGACCACCAGCTGCAAGAGACCAGCAGGAGATACTGACCAGAGACGGGGACACAGGGGGGCCCGGAGGCCCCCAGAGACACACGGGGCCCCGGAGGCCCCTAGAGACACACGGGGCCCCGGAGGCCCCCAGAGACACACGGGGCCCCGGAGGCCCCCAGAGACACACGGGGCCCCGGAGGCCCCTAGAGACACACGGGGGCCCCGGAGGCCCCCAGAGACACACGGGGGCCCGGAGGCCCCCAGAGACACACGGGGCCCCGGAGGCCCCCAGAGACACACGGGGCCCCGGAGGCCCCCAGAGACACACGGGGGCCCGGAGGCCCCCAGAGACACACGGGGGCCCCGGAGGCCCCCAGAGACACACGGGGGCCCCGGAGGCCCTGGAGGCCCCCAGAGACACACGGGGGCCTGGAGGCCCCCAGAGACACACGGGGGCCCTGGAGGCCCCCAGAGACACACGGGGGCCTGGAGGCCCCTAGAGACACACGGGGGCCCGGAGGCCCCTAGAGACACACGGGGCCCTGGAGGCCCCCAGAGACACACGGGGGCCCGGAGGCCCCCAGAGACACACGGGGGCCCGGAGGCCCCTAGAGGCCCCTGGAGACCCACTGTGGCCCTGGAGCCCCTGAAGACCCACTGTGGCCCCTGAAAACCCACTAGGGCCCTGGAGGCCCCAAGAGCCCCACTGTGCCATGGTTACCTGCCGTCCTCCTTCGCCGTGGTAACCAGCGTTTCCTGTCCAACACAAACAAGAGACGTGATGAGAGTCCGAGTTAAACCTCCTCCTGTTTGCTGCTCCTCATCCAACCACTCTGTCCTACGTTTCCCATGATGCCCCTGGCTCTGCTGACTCACCACAGGCTTGGCGATCTTGTGCCGGTCGTCCTGCAGACGGACAGACAGACAGTTAGTGATCGGTTGGCGGCGTCGCGGCGGACGGCGTCGCCACGGCGACGGCGGCGTCGCCACGGCGACGGCCCCAGACTGACCGGGTGCAGCTCTCCGATCACCAGGCTGGCGGCCATCGCTCTGGCGTCGCTGGAATGGCCGACGTCCTCGAAGCTCTCCGTGGCGTCGCCCCCCGCCTGCTCCCTCAGGACCTCCTCGCCTCCGGGATGCTGCGGACACCGACCCACATCACGACCGGATCAGAACCGGGCCGCCCCGGTCGCCATGGAGACCCCTGAGCAATGCTGACCACGGTCCGGCCCACGCCCCGCATGGTGACCACCGTCCAGCCCAGAAGGTTCTCCTCGCTGACCGAGTCGGACTGTTTTATTGACATTCCCTTTAGTGCAGCTCCATCTAGTGGATGCATAGCGTAACTCCAGTCTCTATTGCAGCATCTATTCTATGCACCTTATAATGCAGAAAATATGTTAATTAGATTAATCATCATTTATAACATTTTGTAAATGTCAGTTTTAGAGATTTTTCATCAGTTCAACCCGACATCAAGATGAGTGAATTAATTAATTAAATCTGCATCATTGTGTCTTTAAAAAGTTACAAACTTTAAGAATTTTAATTCCATTTTGTTTCCTTTTTTATCCTAATATAAATTTTTACAGTGTAAAATGTTCTGTTCACCAGTAAAGTTTAAAGTATTAACTAAGTTCTTACAATTTTATCATTATTTTGCACTTTATTCTTGGAGCTCTTCACATGTCTAATATAACCCAAATATTCAGAACATTGAAAACATGATCAAATAGTTTCAGAAAACCAAACATTGGAGCTTTGATTCTTTAATCAGTTTCTATCAATTTATAAACGTTCTGCACCAAAAGTTTAAAATATTTTCCTCCCAAATTAATAAATAATATTTGAAATTCTTTCCTTTATCAGTATAACAATAAAACATTTATTGAGAAAAACAATCTGATGTTTTTCCTGAAACTGTTTCTGTGTTTAGATTAGGATGATGGACAGAAGGTTCTGGTCCAGGTTCTGGTTCTGGTCCTGGTTCAGGTTCTGGTTCTGGTCCTGGTCCTGGTCCTGGTTCTGGTTCTGCCTGTGTGTTTTCTGCTGACTCATCGTTTCCCTCTTATCTCTCGGCCCTGATCCAGTCGCCCTGCCAATGATTTACAGGCTGCAGCAGAGACAGTGAGCCGGGCCTCATCAGAACCGATCAGAGCCGGGCCTCATCAGAACCGGGCCTCATCAGAACCGGGCCTCATCAGAACCGATCAGAACCGGGCCTCATCAGAACCGGGCCTCATCAGAACCGGGCCTCATCAGAGCCCAGGGTTCATCAGAACCGGGCCTCATCAGAACCCAGGGTTCCCGGGCCGAGCGTCCTGATTGGCCGGCCCTCACCTGGAGGACACGCCCACCTCACCTCTGTGCTGCCTGTCCTGACAGATAGCAGGACAAAGGTCCAACCGGCCGGTTCTGTGTGAAAGTTCCCACAGGAGCAAATATCAGCTGATAAATGACCTCTGACCTGATAGAGACGGTTACCATGGAGACCAGAAGAAGAGCTGCTGAACAGTTAGCTTCATGCTAAATAAACCTGCAATCCTATTGGCTGACGGGACCAACAGCTGGTTACCATGGAGACGCCTGCAGTAAGGAGAATGTTCTTATTTTAAGTTTATTCAGGAATTGTTTCGATTCTTCTGGGTTTTTAATCCTCTGATTGGAGGTTTGAGTCGATCTAAAAACTATTTTATAACAAACTAATGAAGCAAGTGTCCTAATCAAAGTAAAGTGGTGTTTCTACATTCAGACTTGGAAGAAGTCGATCAGATTCTGACGGGTCGGCAATGATACCTTTCACTGTTCAGATACTTCCTGTCAGGCACAGGAAGTACTTCGTTTAAAAAGGTTAACTTTATATTTATTTGTAAACTAATTTTTTAGGCAAGTTAAATTCAAGTAAAGATTGTTAAAAACAGAACATTTATTATTTTTAAGAGCTAAACTTTGTTTCTCAGATATGATTGGTTAGTTTACTGGTGAAAACATGAGATTAAACTAAAAACATAAAAAATGAATAAATAAAAATATTTGAAATGATGAATTTATAACAGGAAAGAGTTGCAGCAGTTTTAACAATCAACCTTTTTAATATTCTTCATCATGTCAGACAGAAATGTGCTGCTTACCAGAGTTTGTTCTCTAATTACAGAAAACAATAAAAATAACCAAAGTCAGTGATTTGATATAAAACTTGCTCAGATTCATTAAGTGGTGATGAGGTCACGGGCCCCAGACCCAGGATCCCTGGGGGCCCAGACCAGGATCCCCAGACCAGGATCCCTGGGGCCCCAGACCCAGGATCCCCAGACCAGGATCCCTGGGGCCCCAGACCCAGGATCCCCAGACCAGGATCCCTGGGGCCCCAGACCAGGATCCCTGGGGGCCCCAGACCAGGATCCCCAGACCAGGATCCCTGGGGCCCCAGACCCAGGATCCCTGGATCCTCAGACCAGGATCCCTGGGGGCCCAGACCAGGATCCCCAGACCAGGATCCCTGGCTTCGGCCCTGAACGGCTCTCAGATTTAATCCAGATCAAATCTAATGCAAACCGAGGAGAACCGGACCTGGTTCTCCTGGAACCAGAACTTTGCTCACCTCGTCCAGGAACCTGGTGACGTCATAGACCTTGTGGTGGATGAGGATCCAGGTGGATTTGAAGGAGTTTCGCTCCTGGATCTCTGACAGCCTGAAGTGCTTCGGTCCTGCGGGGTTTTTCTCCTGCTTCTCTCCCATCTCTGTCGCTCCGGGTCCGTCGGTTCCGAGGCGAAGCGGCGACTGGGCCGGACGGAGGTTATGTAATACTGGGAGAGTCGGACCGAACCGCCGACATTTAACCCACAGACTCAAACTCCAACTTATCAATGGTCAAGGTGAGCGAGATAACGCCACTTCCGGCTGGAGGTTTCAAAATAAAGCTGGATGGCAAGTCAGTGTAGGGATTAGAATAACAAATATGAAAGTAAAAAAGAAAAAAAATACTTACAGAAAATTGCTGAATTGTGAAAAATAAAAAAACATTTCTATTACACAAATAAGTAAATATATTGTTACATTAAGTAAAAAATAACATGGTACATGCAATAACACTAAGAAAAATAACATTTAACTAAACTTCTAAACTTAAAATTAGTGTTTTAAGCAAACAGCTAAATATAAATAAAAATAATAATAATTTTATGAAGGTATTTAATTAATCAGCTCAAAATTAAAAAGTTCTTAAACAGGAAACAAATAAATAAAAACATAAACGAATAGATTAAGATAAAATACAATGAAAACATTTGCTGGTTTTAATGTAACGTGTCACTGAGTGTCCTGAGAAGCCAGAAGGTTCTGGTCCGTTTGACGCCCTGGACGAACCGCCGCATAAAACGAAGTAATTCTGAAGTCATTTCACTTTATTCTATGAAAACGTGATTTAAATTTTAAAAGTGGGATTTTAGGTTTGCTTTTAACATGTTCCCTCTGTCTCCTGCTGGGTTTCTAACCCTCATTCACAAATGAATGATGATTACTGAGGAATGTTTGGGCATTTTTTCCTTTCTGTTTTTGTTTTTTTCCTTTTTTCATTTGTTTATCCATTTTCTTCACAGTTGAATTGATGTAGCCACAGCTGAGTAAGTATTTTATATTAAAACCGAACAAAAGTACATTTGTCTATTTAGTAAATAATTATATGCGGACTACTGACTCAGTTGTTGGCTATTAACTTAATAATTTAATTAGACTGATAAACATTGAGATTTTATTTTGAAAAAGTACGTCTACTTCCGGTTCGATTGTGTTTATGTCGTACTGCTTCAAGGCACCAAGCAGAACCTTGACCGGTTGGTACCGCCCTCTAACTTATTCTAGTGCTCTCATTGGCTCTCAACTTTCCTATTGTTAACAGAGCGAGTCGCTGATTGGTTCTCACCAGACATCAGTCATCGCCCAGCTGTGGGCGAAGACTGTGGGGCAGAACAGAAGTTCACCAAAGTTCATCAGTTTTCAAGGAAACCAGTTCTCACGCAAGGTCTGGCTTATCTCACGCACATCACGTACTGCGTGTTGAGTTACCCGCTGGGCGCCGCCCTGTTTTAATCTGGGTTTCATCTGGACATTAGCGGCTCCCAAACTGTTAACGGCAGAGCTTCCTGTCCAACAGACCAGCTTTGATTTAACTTCTGGAAGTGTCTGGCGGGAAGCACGCGCGCAGAAACTCAAAGCTGGTCTATTTTACAAAGATTCTCTCAGAAGAAAAAAAATCAACCAGACTTAACTAAAATACTGACAAAGCCACATGAGTGTCAGTAAGGTTGTAGAGGAAAACAGTATCATAATGTAATATATTTGAGCAAATTTGCTCAAAATAACCTGAACTAAAATCAATAAAGTCACACTGAATGAAATAAGGAATGAAGACTCCTCCTTTGTGTTGCCCATCTTTGTTTCGAGCGAAGGTTTTTGAGATTTTTAAGCAAATTGGAAAGATTTTTATATCTTCTGAACTTTGAATTTAACCGTTTTCACAGAAAAAAAACGTGAGAACCTTGAAGAGTAGATGTGATTTTACTATTTTAGCCAGAAAACTCGAGGTTATACTGAACCCAGCGGAATTAGCTTGATTTGACCGAGTTCAGGAGTCAACAGGTGAGGAAGAGCTTTTAGACTTTAACTTAATATTAATGTATTAACAGGTGTTTTTGTTGCTGCGTCTTTATTTATAAATGTTTTATTTCTGTCATAGCAAAACAAAATGCAACAGTGGTTGTTTTTGCTAATGTCTTTGTAGCATCTTTTTATTTTTTATGTTCTGTTTAAGCGACTAAAGAGTTTTAATTTTGACACAAACTTTCGGATTTACAACATAATTGTAATTAATCTATTTAAGAAGTTATGTGTTTGGTTTATGTGATATAAAGTAAAGATGTGGCGTCAGCAGGATGAGCGGCGTCGGGCCCAAGTCGCTGTTCTTCCTCGGACTTCCGGATGTGACGCAGTTGGCCTGCGTCACGCTGAGTCCGCTGGAGGAAGAGCAGCAGGATCCCAGGACCAATCAGATCAAGACGTGCAGGTAAACGCCTGACACGTCACCCGCTACCAGCTGAGACGTGAGGATGCCTCTGACGTGGCCGCCATGTTGTCCGCCATGTTGTCTCCACAGGGAGCTGGTGCTGCTGTACTCCGACATCCTGGCCTGTCCGGCTCTGGACTCCATCTCTGACGTCACCGCGGTGACGTCCGTAAGACGCCCTGCTGCGGCTATTGGCGTTAATAAGCCATTATAGTGCGAAACGCTGTGGCAGAAAATGGATGGAAGTTTAGTAACGTATTAATTCAGATCGGACATAATTTGGTCTAAATATTAATATAAATCATCTGAGCTGAATATTAAGGCTGAAAGAAAGAAAACAATGATCATAACTAAATAACTTCCATAATAAAATAATTTAAAAATCTAATAGAGATTTAATAAATTAAGAAGATTTTATCATACTAGTAAATAATATAGTAACTAAGGACAGTTGCTATGTGAAACATCTACCTGAATCAGATGTAACTTCAGGTCCTGCTGCCTCTCAGCTGCAGCAGCAGCAGCTCGGCTGCAGCAGGAAGTTTCCTGCTCCACAGATCTGGAGATTAAGACCTGGATGCTGACAGGAACATGAATGATGGCCGTGGAGACGTTGCAGCAGCTGCAGCAGCTGGTTAAAGCAGCTGCAGCAGCAGCAGGTCGTCCACAGTGGCTGGAAACAGGCAACGATTCTAGGAATCCTGTGGTTGAACTGATTCAACATGATTAGGGAAGATTCACGTTTTAAAGACTTTAGTTTGTCCTTTTAAACTTTTAGAAAGAGATGAAGGGAAACCAGACTAACCAGACAAACTGCTGCAGCAACCTGACCCATTCAGTCCAGTTGGTTCTGTTCTTATCAGTCAGTCAAGGTTCAGCAGGAAACAGGGATGTCCAGCAGCGACCTTCAGAGTGACTGAAGGTCGCTGCTGGACATGTTGGCTCAGGGTGAAGCTTTTTATCCTCCCAGGGTTCAACGTCTGACGCAGCGAAGACGAGTTGGGGACGTTCAGACCTGCATGTTGCCCCATGTTGCCGCTCCATGTTGCCCCATGTTGCCCCATGTTGCCCCATGTTGCCCTGTGTCTCCCTGTCAGGTCCAGTTCCTGCAGCTCGGCTCCCTTCAGGCTTTTGCCCTCAGAAACCGTCTGCAGGTGAGACCAGCTGTAGTTACTGTCTTTATCCAGCAGGGGGCAGCTGACTGTTTATCTGTCTGTCTATCAGTGTGTGTTTATGTTTATCAGTGTTTATCTGTCTCTCTGTGTGTGTGTGTGTTTATGTTTATCTGTTGATCAGTGTGTGTGTGTGTGTGTTGATGTTGATCAGTGTGTGTCTCTGTGTGTGTGTTGATGTTGATCAGTGTGTGTCTCTCTGTGTGTGTNTCTGTGTGTGTTGATGTTGATCAGTGTGTGTCTCTCTGTGTGTGTTGATGTTGATCAGTGTGTGTCTCTCTGTGTGTGTTGATGTTGATCAGTGTGTGTCTCTCTGTGTGTCCAGCTGCTCCGTCTTCACACTCCGTCTCCTGCTGACCTCCAATGCTGCATCTCTTACTCTCTCATCAGCCGTTTGGCTCCCAGCTGGAACAAAGCAGGACTTTACCTGATCTCAGGTAGGCAGAGCAGGCCACGCCCCCTCAGGGTCAACCAATCAGCTTCAGCTCTGAGGACAAAGGTCATGACCTCATCGTTCAGATCCATCAGTTTCCTGCCAGAGGAGCAAAACCCAGAAAATATTTATTGGTTTATTGACATAGAAAATGTATTTTGGTTAATATTTATTCATATCAAGTTTATTTCTTGACAATAGTTTTCCTGTCAAAAATTCATTTATTTAAATAAATACATAAAAATAAACATATCTATTTAAATAATACAGTTATTTGTATCAAAATAATCACAAACAGGTAAATTTTTCTCAAAAATAAGATCAGAATCTAAAATAAATAACTAATAAAATGAATTTGAATTTTATTATAAAATTAACAGATTTCTGAAAGATTAAATAGATGAAAAAACAAACTGCAGATTAATTAGGAAAATATATAAAACAGAATAAAGTAAAAATGTTTAGGAAACTTTAAAAACAACCAATAAATAAATAAATCATTATTGTCTGTCATGTCTGATTCTGCCCCTCCATGCTTGTTGCTATAGTTACTGTGTTCAGGTGTCAAAGGTCAGCGGCTGTCAGGCTAAAGCTAAGCTAGCCATGTTGAAGCGTCTCCATGGCAACAGAGGTCACATGGGGTCAGACTGGTTCCAGTATCAGATCCAGACTGATCAGTGGAAACGGGTTGACCTGGTCCTGTTTGCAGGGGCCGATTTCCTGACCCGGCGGGAGACGCTCAGCGCCGTCGGTACGTCCTGCTTCCTGCTTCCTGCTTCCTGCTCTGCAGCACCAGGTTCTGACGACCCGCTAAAGCTGCCGGTCCTGGTTCTGGTTCTGGTTCTGGTTCAGGTCTGGAGCTGAGCACCAGCGCCGGGCGGCTCTGCCTGAGCATCGAGCCCAGCGCCGTCAGGACGCCGCCGCCCACGGTAGGAGGACCGGGGGGGGCGGGACCGGGACCAGAACCAGGACCAGGACCAGGACCAGAACCTGAACCTGAACCTGTGTCTCTCCAGCTGGACGACCTGGGGCTGCCGGCGCCGGTTCTCCAGAGGTTCTGCAGCGACCCGGACTTCATCCTGGACCCATCCTGCACTGGGGGGCCCATCTGGTGCCACGTCCTGCCCAGGTGGGCCGGCGCCGCCTGCTGGACGGGCCTGGACCCGACAGCCAGAACCAGGACAGGAACCTGATCACCTCATTAGGAGGAACAATAAGAAACTGATCACTATTGATAATAAATCAGTTCATTATGAGAATCAATAAGAAACTGATCACTTTATTGATAATAAATCAGTTTATTATGAGGATCAATAAGAAACTAATCACTTTATTGATAATAAATCAGTTTATTATGAGGATCAATAAGAAACTGATCACTATTGATAATAAATCAGTTCATTATGAGAATCAATAAGAAACTGATCACTTTATTGATAATAAATCAGTTTATTATGAGGATCAATAAGAAACTAATCACTTTATTGATAATAAATCAGTTCATTATGAGGATCAAGTCAGAATATTAGGAGAAAAACCTCAAAGTCTGGAGTAAAATCCAGATTTAATGAGTAAAAACCTGGATCTGGTTCTGGATGTGAGGAAAGTTTTACTGCCTTTATTTAAACATGTGGACAGTAATAATAATTTAGACATTTTTGATGTAAAATTGATTTCTGGAAAATTAGAATTTTTTCCAGTAATGTGAGTTTTGAACTGTTCTGACTTTATTCTCCATTTACCAAACCAACTTTATTTCTAAAGCACTTTTAAACAACCACAGCTGATACAAAGAGCTGGACATTAAAAAAATAAAACTTAGAGTTTAAAAACAAACATAGAATTTAAAACTAGATCCCACTGGAGTTAATTTAGCCATTTAGTTTGACTTTGATCTTGTAATGTGACTCTGTTCCCCTCAGTGGTAATAAACTTTATGCTCATAATATTCTGACTTTAGGTTTCAGAATTTATCTCTATTGCTTAGACGGACCTGGAAACTTTACTGGATTACAGAGATGTTTTAACATCCATATCCAGGCTGATCTAGTCCAGGTGGATCTAGTCCAGGTGGATCTAGTCCAGGTAGATCTAGTCCAGGTAGATCTAGTCCAGGTGGGTCTAGTCCAGGTGGATCTAGTCCAGGTGGATCTAGTCCAGGTGGATCTAGTCCAGGTGGGTCTAGTCCAGGCTGATCTAGTCCAGGTGGATTCAGTCCAGGCTGATCCAGTCCAGGCTGATCCAGTCCAGGAGGGTCTAGTCCAGGCTGATCCAGTCCAGGTAGATCTAGTCCAGGTGGGTCTAGTCCAGGCTGATCTAGTCCAGGTGGATTCAGTCCAGGCTGATCCAGTCCAGGTGGATCTAGTCCAGGTGGGTCTAGTCCAGGTAGATCTAGTCCAGGTAGATCTAGTCCAGGCTGATCTAGTCCAGGCTGATCTAGTCCAGGTGGGTCTAGTCCAGGTGGGTCTAGTCCAGGTGGATCTAGTCCAGGTGGATCTAGTCCAGGTGGATCTAGTCCAGGTGGATCTAGTCCAGGTAGATCTAGTCCAGGTGGATCTAGTCCAGGTGGATCTAGTCCAGGTGGGTCTAGTCCAGGCTGATCTAGTCCAGGTGGATCTAGTCCAGGTGGATCTAGTCCAGGTGGGTCTAGTCCAGGTAGATCTAGTCCAGGTAGATCTAGTCCAGGTAGATCTAGTCCAGGTAGATCTAGTCCAGGTGGGTCTAGTCCAGGTGGATCTAGTCCAGGTGGATCTAGTCCAGGTGGATCTAGTCCAGGTGGGTCTAGTCCAGGTAGATCTAGTCCAGGCTGATCTAGTCCAGGTGGATCTAGTCCAGGTGGATCCAGCCTCTCTGTGGTTCTGCTGTATTGGTCATTGTAATCCCCCCTCTGGCCACCAGGTGGAGCTGCAGCTCTGTGTGTTTTTCTGTGCAGCATGAAAAAGGGTCAGATCATCAGCATCAGCCGCCAGCTGCCGTCAGACGGACCATTCAGGACCTACAGAGACCTTCAGAGCCACTGGAACCGCATGGTACCGCCGACCCGGCAGAACCGACCCGTCAGAACCTCTGCTCTCTGTGGAGGCCAGGCTGGGCTGAAGGGTTGTTGGTTTGATTCCCAGTACGGCTACCGGCTGCCGGACCTGCAGGGGGGCGGAGTCTATTGCAGCGTCTACTTCAGGCCGGTGGGAGAGAAACTCTTCACGTATCCAGACTCACTGCTAGAAGCTGAGCACAGCGTAGAACCGCTGACCCAGACGTGTCTCTGGTTAAACCGTTTGTTATTCTAGTTGTCATTTTCCCAGTCGTTGCCCCTTGACCCCCCAGTTACCCCCTCAGCTGCCTCCGCCTGCAGCCGGTGCTGCGCTGCCCCCAGGCCGACCAGCAGGGGGCGCTGGCCCGGTTCCTGGCCCACTGCGCCCAGCGGCTGCAGAGCGTCTGCGGCTTCCCGACCCGCCTGACCAGTAAACCCAGTTACTCCACAGCAGGCCTGACCAGAGCCGCCAACATGCAGGTAGGAGCTGCAGCTCTGACCAGGAACAGTTAACACAAGAAGGTTCAGTTTAAATTATGTTTTAATTCTTAGATGAATTCTTCATGTTTCTGTTTATTCAGAGAAACATGAAACTAAATAAAATGTTATTTATTTGTTTGTTTTGCCAGTAAGTTTAAAATTAATTATAGTTAATTAGCAGGTAATAAAACATGAAGGAAAATACAAAAAAAATCTCCAATTTTCTTTAAGTTGTTTTATGTATTTATTAATTTATCTTTAATACATTATTTAATTTAAAATTGCTTAAGTATTAATTTTGAAATTCATTGTTTTAATTTAATTATTTATTTATTAAATATTTTCACGTTTGTCAACTAAAATTTAATAGTTATTAATCACATAATTAAATTTAATCTCAGGTTCTTCACAGAATATGTTTTATCTTTACAATATTCTTATTGCCTTTGTTAGGAAAAATACTTATAGAAATATATGTTTATTATAATTACAATACCAAACATGTAGAATATGATCAAGACTATTATTAAAAGAATGATAAACATTTTCTGAACTAATGAGCCAGAAGTGATTTTACACACAGGATCTCTGAGGTTTAACATCCAGGAGGAAAATGAACAACAGAAACTTATGTTTTATTAAAACCAGCAAAACTTTTTCACATCAACTTACAAATTATTTTAGATAAACTTTAAATCTGAATCATTTCTGAATTTGAGATTATTTCTCTCGTCTTTGTTTCTTTTGTTTTTAAAGTGACGCTTTGTTGTGTTTTTAAACTAACTCAGGTTCTTCCTGTCTGAGCTACTGATTGGCTCAAGCAGCAGCCAATAGGAGGAGAGGAAAGAGACAAAATAAATAAGTTTAAAACCGTAGATTCACAGCGACAGTTTATCCTAAAATGAAATAATATCAATAAAATTCTCTCTAACAAAACAGAAATAATAAAACCGATAAACGCTGCAGCCTGTTTATCTTTAATTCTGGTGAAAATGATTCACAGTGAAATTGGATCTGCTGTGTCTTTACTGCCCCCTAGTGGAAGGACCAGCATGTTGAAACTTAAAGGAGAAATTATTGACCTGTTTAGACGTTTATTGATCTGAATGTTTATGATGTAAATAGTTTCTCCTGACCATAAGAATAGCAGTGGTTTTATTTCCCAGCCTGAATCGTCTCTGCTGAGTGTGAAGCTGCAGGAAACCAGATTCTTCACGCGTTTCCAGCCAATAAACCCTGAGCCAGTTTAACAGCCTCCGCGCTGCGGTTCCTCTGCAGCTCATCATTAATGTTCCAGATGTCAGTGAAAGGAGCTGCTGCTGCTGCTGAGGTTTGGTGAAGAACCGCCTCACGCTGATGCAGGATATTCTCCTCCTGGCTGTAATAAGAGCCGTAAAGCGGCTGCAGATCCTCCTGCAGGTGGAGCATCAAAGCTCTGAAATTAAAGCTGTTCTTCATCCAGACGGCTGGAGGAGCAAAAGGCCGTCAGAAACTCTGCAGAGACGAGTTCAGCTCCCACCGAGTCGCCTGAAATATTCATGGCTTCAGCAGCTCAGACACTTCAAAGCTTCTGCTGCTTTTCAGCCTGGAAGGTGAAGCTGAACTGAGACATTATTTCACTTTTACTTTTGTCCTCATTGAAAGAAAGTCGTTAAAAATCAACTTCTGGTTTTTACCAGATTATCTTCCTCTGTTAAATTAGTTTTAGAGCCTCTGGCAGCTGCAGTCACATTTAAACGGCTCTGTTACCATCCAGAATCATTTCAGCTCTGATGATTATAGCATGAAAAAACAGCAACATTTAGGAAATATTTACCCTCAAAGGTCACAACATTCTGACCTCTGACCTTCATTAAAACAGCTAAAAGCCTCAGAATTAATTCATGTTAGATCTAATTACTGAATTTACATCCAGCTCTATAGTAGAAGTTGGTTTTGTTGACAATAAAATGTTAAGTTAATAGAGATTATAAATATAAACATTGCATTAGTGATGCTAATTAGATTCACCAGGCACTTATGGAATGAAACTGACTGTTCAGGCTCAGTATGTGGATTATTATATTGATCCTCTAATTGAATCAGAACATTATCAAACAGCCACTGCATTTCATCTTTGTAGTTTTTAAATACAGATAGTCCCACAACAGTGACATATATGTGGCATATTGTAAAGCTATAGTATGTAGTTATTAGTTATTATTAGTTATTATTGGTTATCATTTTAGTAATATGAAGTAATTCTTTGATTCAGAGTTTCATAATCTAAATACATGGAAAGAAATTACTTTTTCTAAGATTATAACTACATTTTACATATTTCTTTTTACTAGTTTCGCAGGAAACTTTCAAACCCAAAATTAGAAGCAACATTTTGTATTTTGGTCCCATGTTCTCAGTTATAATAGATCATATGTAGAAAATATCTGGTGAAGATTATTGACGGAGTTTATCAGCATAATTCCAGGCGGTTGAACCAGGTGCCGTTCTCACTCCGACCACCAGGTGGAACCAAAGCACCTCTAATATTTTCCTCAGTAACAGGAACATGAATCAACCAAGCTGTGAAGTTTCCCCTGTTTGCTGTTTTCAAGCTGAATCAGGTTTGATGCTGATTTGCATCATTCGTCCTTAAAGGTTCGACATCAGATCTGAGCTTCCAGACGCTGAAGGTGAATCGTTTCCTTCCTCAGGTTCTGAGTCCGGACCAGATCAACCTGAGCAGCCGGCCGGTTCTGTCCCAGCCGGTTCTGTCCCAGCCGGTTCTGTCCCAGCCGGTTCTGTCCGGTCCGGACCGACCCGCCTGGCTGCCCCTGTCCCAGCAGGGCGGCGCTGTTCCAGGAAGCGGCTCTGTGAACGAGCTGCGGCGCCGTCCAGAGGCCTGGTCCGGGTCGGCCTGGTCCCGGTCGGCCCGGTCGGCCCGGTTCCCGTCCTCCAGTCAGAACCAGCAGCAGTCGTCTGGCTCCCGACCCGGTTCCTGTTCCTCCCTCCCTCCTCCTGCTCAGCCCAGTCTGGTCCCAGTGAAGCCGCCTCCCAAACTGGTTCCTGTGTTCAGGAACCCGACCCGGCGGGTCGGCGCGGTTCTGCTGAGCGGCGGGACGGAGGAGCGGCGCCGACTCGCCCTGCCGCTTCCTGTCGGGTCACCAGCCTCCTCTGCTCCTCCTCTTCCTCCTCCCATGGTGCCTTGCTTCACCCGCCGCCCTAAAGGCCGCGGCGCCGCGGTTCCCCAGCCGCCGGGTCAGTCCAGGGTCAACCGGGTCTCCAGCCTCAGCCCGGTGTTCAAGGCCAGAACCAAGGCCAGCAGAACCTCTGGGCCGGTCCGACCCGAACGGGCCGAGCGCTGGAAGGCAGCGCCACCCGGAGGCACCATGGAAACCAGCAGAGAGGCTGGAGGCAGCACAGAACCAGAACCAGAACCAGAACCAGCACCGCCACACAGGGAGACAACAGCCAGCAGGAAGGTCAGTCTGGGTCTGGGTCTGGGTCTGGTTGTAGTTCTGGGTCTGGTTGTAGTTCTGGGTCTGGGTCTGGTTCTGGGTCTGGTTCTGGGTCTGGGTCTGGTTGTAGTTCTGGGTCTGGGTCTGGTTCTGGGTCTGGGTCTGGGTCTGGGTCTGGTTGT